>CAJHQP010003905.1:0-61136 GCA_905132765.1 Moricandia arvensis | reverse complement strand
GGCTGATAGACACCATCATGCATCTCAATATCTTCATGAAAAGTGTGCACACCACCAATACCTTCATTATAAATTACATCATTCTCCGTACCATCTTCCTCACCAGCCTCTATATCAGTAGCCTCTCTATCAATATCCTCTATATCAGGCAGTGTTCTTGTAGTAACAAGAGAACATGTATGATGCTTGATGTAACTTCTAACCGTCCAAAGATCTGAATTCTTTAACTTTGCAACTCGCACAAACCACTTGCAACCTTCTTTGGCTCCACGGCATTTAATCACAAATCTCGTAGTATCTGACTTAGCTATATCAAACTCAAAACAGTTCTGATGTGAAGCCGTCTGAATATGAGCTTTTGCTGCGTCCTTGGTTCTAAATTCTTGACCTAAAACCAAATCCATACCATCATCCCGTGGCTGATAGACACCATCATTCATCTCAATGTCTTCGTGAAAAGTGAGCACACCACCAGTACCTTCATTCTCAATACCATCTTCATCACCAGCCTCTATATCAGTAACCTCTCTATCGGATATACCGACATAAACATCAGTTTCGTCATCCTCTTCTGAAAGTTGCACTTCATTGTTGAACTCCACATGTAGAACACTTCTACAATTTTCATGATTTACTTGCCAGTAGATAACCAAAAACATCTTCATCATTCCAGATATATGATGGCTTGTACGAATACAATACCATTGGAAAGTAACTAATCTTCACTTCTACCTTAGATTCATCTACATTTATCTTTCTGCAAATACGCTCAACCAAACCAGAGTAAGTGACCTCCTCCACTGATTTCTTCAACACAATAGTGTGAATTTCATCTTCTCCTTCACTATCTCCCGAGATCCATTTTATTTCAGACCCATCCTTCATATAATATCCTCCATAATCAAAACAAATGATTGTGCAATGCGGATTTTGCATTTTTCCTGAAATATAATAGCAATATCATTAAAATTATTATTATTACGAAATACAAATTAATTTTCACATTATACATCTTTCTATTACTAATAATAATTCATTTTAGTACTACTATACAATATAGTAATTCCAGTAACATCAGTAATACCAGTAGAACTTGTCTACATACTAATATAAGTAATACTAGTAAAACTACTTGGCCATAGTAATACATATGTCTTAGTAGTACCCGAAATTTTTCATTTTAAATGGGAGATTTTAAATGGTAGTCTACTTTTTACGACGACATTGTTCTGATTATACCACTACTATCAGATTTACAACCATTTAAAAATCCTACTATACTACAGACCATAATATACAAAGTTTGTACTTTTTTTTTGTTCAACAAAGTTTAAACATAAACACAGTGGGAGACACAATGTTCAAAGTTGTTTTTAATCTCTCTGAGTTTCTATCTAATATTACATTATTTACATACTCATGATATATACTTCATTTTAATGATATTCTACACAAAAAAAATTATCAAAACGAACATAATATCATAAAATGAACCTGAAACCTAAAAAATATAGTTATGAAAAACGTTTTTCAAACTTCCAAAATTTACATCAAATCTTACATCTTTTTATTACCCATGGTAGAAACTTCATTTTAATGATATTTATAAAAAAAAAAAATCATCAAAAACAGGTAGGAATTACCTCTTTTTTTAGCTTCAATTTTGATAATGGAAGAAATGGGAGAAGAGATGACAACTAACGACAGTTTGTAGGAAGGAAGAAGAAAAAGAATAAATTGATTTATTTAATTGGTTAAGGTTGTTGGGAGAGATTTATGAGGGTGGTTGGTATATTTAATTGAAAAATTAAATGTAAAAGGATAAAAGGAAAGGTTAGATTGGGGAGTATAAGGATAAAAGGGTAATGAGAATAGTGAAGGGGTAGTGAGAATTATTTTAAGGGGACAAAGGGTATTTGGAGTTAGTCTCCACATGGAGAGTCAAGAACCAAAGTCATGCTTCCGTAATAATAAAAGAAATTTTATTGAATGTAGCTATTTAATTTTTTTCCTTTGAGGACATCATTTTGTTAGCTAATTTTTATGAAGACATCTTACATACACTAATATAATCTTATATGATATTACACGAACTATGTATATTATTTTAATTCGAAAAATAATATAATATCTATATGTATATCTACGTTTGAATTTTTATAGTAATTGTCTAGAATTTGAAGAAAATAATTAGTTAGAGATTAGTTGTTACGACTTTATGGAAGTGTTTCTATTTGCGGACGTTTAATTTTAGTGTGTTAGTTGTGCTACTTATTTTTCATAAACATGTTGTATAATATCAGAAATAATGTGCTAAAGAGTAAAAAGTTTAGCAAGCCATACTCCAAATTTACTGAAAAAATCAAAGCGAAAATAATGAAAATTATACAAATTTAAAAATAGACACACCACTATTCACGGTGAAAATATATTGTTTTAAATAGGAAATAAATTAGTCTTAAATATTATTGGGAAAATATTAAAATTCTCCATGACTTATATTCATTCTATAGTAGTTAAAATCAGTTAAGGAAAGTTATTTATGGTTACTGCATATATTAAAATGATACTATACTATATTTAAACAAAACTGTATATTTCATTTTTCATATTGCAACAGTTATGGTATCATATATTAATAAAAAGATGAAAATATAAAATAAATTATATTTGACCAAGAACAACATTGGTATAGATAGGCATTTACTTAATGTAGTTGACTGACTGGATTCATCAAATCTATAAATTTACCTGAATCATAAAGAAATGAAGACAATAATCAAGATATCTTTTACGATATGGATTCATTAAAGAAAACAATGGCTTCCACAATTGATGAAGTTTTTAATATTATAGGCGAACTCATTCTTATGAAGGAAGAATCAAAAGAAGATGAAGAGCATGTGAGGGTACGTATTTATTACATGATTCATTCACTTTTATACCTTTTTTTTCTACAAACGTTAATTATATTTTAGAAAATTTAGGGCTTGGTGGAAACGTTAACTGAATGCCTTGAAAAAAACAAGATTGTTTTGGGCATCAAACATTTGGAAGGAATCAAATATGTAAAAATAGATAAAATATATGAGTCTCAGATGAAGATGATCGATAATCTTATTGAAGAGAACACCAAGCTTATTGAAGCGATAGAGGCTTCCCCGATGGAGGGTCGCTCGATGGAGGGTTGCTCGTTAAACTCAATCGAAATTGTCTCAACCGATAAGAAAATCAATAATTAATATATGAACATATATGATCAAATTTTCATGTGTTTCTTCATCTAAAGCTTTATGGAATAATAATTAAAATAAAATGTCTCTTCATATACATAAAATGATATTCCTATGATTAAATATGTTTTTGATGATTTATTTTACTAATATGAATGTTATTGAATAACTAAAACTAAGTGAAATGTTTATTTCTACAAAAGATGTAATAACTAGATATGCACAACTGTTTTAAACCTATAAAAATACATTATCTAATTTATCTAAAACAAGGCTCGGTATTAGGACTAATGTGTGCAGTTGACCTTGATCTAGTGCCAAATTAATGAATAAAAAATTATATTGGGATTAAACAGGAGTTGTTTTTTCAAATTTATATTTATAAACAGCTATATATATATTATATTATATTTGTGATGTTGCCACGATGCTAATACATATTCCTAAAGAGATTCTAAATATTTAAAAATGTTTTCAAATATGCTCTTAGTCTTGCATAATAGTAACTAATGCTAATTAGTAGGATATATGATGATTTTTAATTAACTTATTATAAATAATATAAAATCAAAATACTATTTTTTTTTTTTTTAAAACTATAGAATCATTTGGATATAACCTGATTAACACCAGCAATAAATTTAGGTAACTATAACTGTATCCTATAAATTATATATCTATAATATATTTTCAAACTGATACTTTCAAAAAACAATCAAACTTATACTCAGTGATTTATCTATTTGTATGATTTATTTCAGATTGTTGGGTTTTAATTAATATTCAAAAATATCATTCTTATTATATAATAGTTTAAGTAATTTATATTTATTGTACTGATGTTAGGGAATGATTTAAAATTTTGGAGCATCACAGTGGAATTGATCCCACTAAAACTTACTGCTGAAGACCATACATATTGAAGCAATGCAGCATTTAAATATAGATAAATTAGTTGAGTCTCAGCTGAAGATCATTAATAATCTTATTGACGATATTAATTATCTTATTGAAGCGATGGTAACTTTCTCATGTAAAGCAATGGGAGAGTCTCAACTGATAACGAAATCATTAATTAATATATGAACATCATTACCATGTATCATATATGATTATTTTAGCGTTTGTTTCTTCATCTAAAACTTTTTATGGAATAATAAATTAAATGCAGTGATGTTTTTTGAATTTATATATAAAAGTGTATCTGTATAATTAAATACATTTTGTTTAATTATTTATTTTACCAATAGGAATGTCATGGAATAACTAAAATTAAGTTAAATGTTATTTTCGACATAAAATGAAATATCTAAATGTGTATACCGATTTATAACTTGTATAAAATAAAATATCTAATTTATCATAATCTGAAAGGAAATGTTTCTCATAAATATTTTACTAGTCTCGAGTAATTGTTATTATTATATTAGTAGGATTTATGATGAGGATTTTTAATCAGTTTATCATATATCATATAAATCCAAGTTTTGTTTATTTATTTCTTTTTAGAGAGATATTCATAGAATTATTTGGATAGAAGTTGATGAACATCATAATAACGTTTAGGTAACTATAAGCTTATCCAATAAATAATACATCCATTAAATATATTAACTGATTTTGATAAAAATCTAAAATATGTAATTGAATAAGATATTTTTATTTTTCTCGATGTTACTTTGTGTTTATTTAGATAGTGTTGGTTTTCGTATAGATTTATTAATCTATAACAGAAATTTATAGTTCAAATCATTTAACATTCGATTAATATATTTTAAACTAGGGTTTGCCCCCTCCCGCCCCCCTCCCCCCTATCGGTGGGTTAGTAACTCTCCTTCTATTAGTAATTATTTCCAATAAACGAACAGAATAATGACAACTATAGATGTTCGGAAACTTAAAATTACAACTATAATACAAAACTATAAACATATCTGTAATTGAAATACTTAAAATTAAAGTTATTCATTTGAAACATATTCAATTTTGGATGATTATGATATTTTTGTTGAAATGCTGCTTGTTGTATATCTCCATCTTCTTTACCCAGCTTGTCATTTGATTTTATTTTTGTTGAAACTTGAAATGCTGGGGAAAATTGTGAGAGAATTTTACTTGTATTATGCATTTGCTTTAATGTTAAATGGCCACACATTATAACTTGGTTCACTGTTTGTTTCTGCCAACCTGATGTTCTTGGTTGTTGGTAGAGAAAATCCTGGTGTGACATCGGATGTTAAAGCATAACTGAAAGTTTTAGACGTTCATGAAAGTCGATGGTTCAGGTAAGAGAAACTGTTCTGCATCTATAAAAAGGAGAAGATGTGGTTACAAGATGTGGGGAGAAGTATAAATACACCTCGTGGCTTTTTGTATTTTCTACATAATCTGCCAATCTTACCATATGATTGAAGTGTAAGTGGAGATAGTTTTATGATAGTTTTAAAATGACATATTAAATATATTATATTCATAGATGAACCTATTCGAGTTCCTAAGAAAGCCAAAAGTGAATACAAAGCACACTTGTTTTATTGTCGATTAGCTGAAATCTATTTGCTACAATGCATCGTGAGGGTGCGACCGACATGTAAGTGAAAAAAAAAATCTGATTACCATTTACCAACAAACTCTTCTTGTAATTGATATAGTAAGAAATAATTAGTTTGGTACCATCAAAAAGTTAATTCTCAAAAGTGGATTTTCTCATTTCCTCTTTGGTATTTTACATTGTTTCAACATGTACTAGCCTGAACCAAGACCTTGCTTTTCTTATTTATTGACCAATTCCACTTTTGGCCAACTTCCCAAAAATATATATGCAAATGAAAATAGAATAAGTAGTATTGATCGAAAATGATAATGATGATACATTTTTATACTGACATGTTTTCCCATCTTTCCATTGATGGTTTCATTTTGATTGCAGCTATCAGCTCTGTCCATTCTTGATGAATGCCGAGACCCATGGTTTTGTACCTCCCGTACTTTGCTTCAGAGAGATTTGATTAAAGAACTCAAATGTTATTAGTATTTTGGGCGATATCACTTTTGGCACGTCTGGTTCTGATTGGTACCAGTAATCATGGAGCCCTTCGTTTCCCTTCATTGTAATTGTTTTCTAAACATATATACTTAAGTTATTGAAGGTGGATATGATCAAGAGATACATAGATATTGCAAAGTAGTAAAATATTCTTTAGCATAGGACATGAGCTTCTTCTTCGGAGAGAGAAGTGTCAACTATAATCTGGCTGGCTTGGCCCTCTCTTGATGTTTCATAGTCAATTGCCTTCATAATTTTTGAAAACACATTGAAATTCTTATATTCTGCTTGTGAACAAATTTGAATCATCAACCAGATACATTAAATGAAAATAGAATGAGTTGATCATATCCTTGCACTAGTTAAACTCATAATCTACAAACCATACAAAACAATTAGAAAAGAATGTTAGCTTTACAAGAAAATGTGCATATTACGAGGGCACTATTCTTTGTTAATTCGTCGTAATAAGGCGATTACGACGAATTAACAAGGAATTGTGTTCGTTGTAAAACGTCTGTCGTAAGGCACGATTCGTGGTAACACCGTTGTAAAATTTTACTACGAAATATATTCGTCGTAATAGGCAAGGGAAAGATTCCTCGTAATTGCCTAGTAATAGGGCCTCGTAAATGTCTTGTAATATTTCATAGTAAAGTAGTAATTAAAGACTTGTATTAATTATGACGAATTTACATGGCATACCTTGTTAACTCCTCGTAATATATTACGACGAATTCACAAGTAATTCCATGTAAATTTGTTGTAAAGTTTACGAGGACTTTACAACTTCTTCCTTATAGATTCCTTTACTATCTTACGAGGATTTTAAATGGAATTATAATCAAATTATAAAATAAAAATATTAATAAAATTATAAAATAAAATTCTATGAAAATATTTAAAATTAAAAAAAATTTAAAGATGAAAACTAAATATATAAAATTGATAAATTATAATACCAAATAATTAATATTTAAAACAAAAGCTAATATAAGGTAGGTCGACATTGTTGAATTAGTTGTTGGAGGTGTTGTTCCCTCCCGTAGAGTCTAGAGGCTCGTCCACATGATCTAAGAGAGGCAGTTTTCCCACTGAGATTCAGACGTCTCTCCTCCAATGCTCTCTGTAGAGCCGGGTTTCCAACCGCCATAACGTTGAGAAGATCCTCTAGGGATTGCAAACGAACATGCTTGTCGTCCACTTGAACCTTCAGCCGAGCATTCTCTTCATCCCAACTCGACGAGTAAAACGAAGTCGCCTTTGTACGTCATTGACGGATCCTATTCCCATCGTCCACCCTTCTTCTTGGAGCCACCTAAAAACCATATTAATTTTAATTAATTTTTTAAAATAAAAATTAAAAATCAAAAATATTCTAAAAATTTACCTCCTCGAGATCATGTCCACCTCCTGTGTAGAAAATTTGATGGGTTAACCATCAGTAGACTCTTGGATTAGCTGCATCTCGCGCTCTTCAAACCGAGGAGCCACGTCGAGAAAGAGCTTCTCCGACCATAGATATACAAAAGACCTAAGTGATCTTGAATAGATCAGACAGAGATGCACCTCTCCGGTCTTCCTAGCCTACAAAAGGAAATAAAGTATAAATTATTAAAATTTATATAACATAATAATAAGAAAAATGAGAATAAACACAAAATTCAATAAAACTTACAACTCGTAGGACGAACTCCATCGTGGGGCGGGGGGGGGGGGGGGGTTCCCGTTGTATGAAACATGGGTAAGTTACCATCCGCATCCTTCGTCCTACGAGAAGAAAAGCCACTGTTGAGTTTACGGATCAAGCCGAGTAGCTTCCAAAGGCGATGAGGCATCCCATACATCCTTCGTGAGCTTGGTGGGTTTCGCATCATATCGGTAGTACTCTCAGTTGTCCTTCCAATCTGAGACGGTGTTGCAAAGGTGGATCTTTGCTCCAGAAATAAATTCCGCCTTAACCCTCTCGTTGATTGCTAAGACCAGTGTCACCTTTGCTGAAACAAACAAAAATAAAATGAATTAGAATAAATTAAAATAAATAATTAAAAATTAAATTAAGAATGTATAAAATCTTACCGCAAAATATTGAACCACGTCGTCCTAATGTGCTCGGGAGTCATACTCCAGTTCAGATGGGGCTCGGTGAAATAACCTTTGATCATGTCAGAAATGCTTCATACGACATAGTTATGGACTCCAAACCTGAAAATAATATGATCTTGTTAGAATAGTATACCAAATATAATGTTAAATTTTAAATTAATAAAATTTAAAAAACTTACCAATAAGTACCCTACGGGGTATCGGGGTCAAGAATCTTCAAACCTCCTCGTCCAGATTGAGCAAGAAGATCCTCGACTGTATATGTAGCATAGGGTGTAGATGGAGAGACAAGCAAATTCGGATTAACTACGACTTCTGGGGAAGGATGTGGAGACGGTGGAGGCGACTCGTATGGATGAGGAGGTTGAGGCATCAACTGGTGTATTTGGGATGCATAAAGAGGAGGAGGATCCCAAAAAAGTCCATGAGACGTCTGTGACTCGGGGATCGCCTCCGGATCTGAAGAAGATGATGGAGCTCTCAGAGTAAGTGGGTGGTCGTCTCCTAGGTGTCATCTAAATTAAAAAGATATATAGTATATATATATATATATATATAATCAGTTTCAAATTAACGCAATGTAATCATGGAATAAAGTTATGTTCTCTAACCTAACCACCTAAACTAACTGTCTATTTACTACCTAACAAAAAAAAACACATACCTTAAATTGCAGAGAGAAGATTGGGAGGAATACACGAGGCGTGCCTCGTCCTGATCTTCTTAGTTTAAATATAGAAATTAAGTTCCTAGTAAATTTGTTGTAATGTTACGACGAAAGTACCACGCGCGTGTTTTCAATTACGACGAAGCTACCACTCGCGTGTTTTTGGTTACGACGAATTTACTAGAAGCGTATTACGATGAAAGTACCATGCGCGTGTTTTCAATTATTACGAGTTTACTAGGAAGGTGTCTAAAACCCTGAAAATCAAATCCCTAAACCCCAAAGTCAATTATATATAACTTCATATCTTTCTTTCACTCTTCATCCATTTCCCTTAAACCCTAAAATTATTTTTTGTGGATCAAATGGAAACCCTAAACCCTTAATTAAATCTCTTTAAACCCTAAAATCTAATTATATTATTAATTAAACTCTTATTTAATCTCCATACTCCAATTAAATCTTTAAAATCCGAACTAACAAGTAATATAATCCAACCGAATAGCACACATAAATGAAGTCTTAAACATATTTAAATATTAAGAATAATATTTTACATCACTTTGAGTCACTCGAGTCTTCATCAATATCAGTACGATGATCATCATGATTTTCACCAAACTCATCTTCACATGCTTGATCCGTCATATCGACGGGAAGATCTTCATATTGACGGTTATCCGGATCAATGAGAAGAATGTCACTGGTTTGTTGTTAAGGTAACGTAACTTCAGTGATACACGCTTCTTCTTGCAAAGGTGGTTCTTCTCCAGTAACTATTCGTCCACGAGGAGTAATTTTGGTATCCTATAACCAAATTATTCCAAAATATCTAAGGTGTGGGTATGGAATGAAGCTAACTTGGTCGGCTTGAGAAACTAAGATGAAAGGATCGAATTCGTTGTATCTTCTTCCAGAATTGACATTGATAACACTGAATTTTTTAAACCGAGTACCTATGCTCATAACAGGGTTGAACCAGTCACATTTTAAGAGGAATCACTTCAGATTCAGTAACCCCCGCAAATTCAAATTCAATGATCTCCTGCAAAATCCCGTAAAAGTTTGTTTTGCCTGTCACACATATTCCTAGTTACTTGTTGCCCTCCATCTTCCATACTCGTATGCGTAAATGGTAAAACCTCGTGTGAAACACATAGGTGATGTGGTCACCTTTGCTACTGAACCCTAAGACCAAATCGTGAAACCATACCGGGTAGTATTGATCATCATAATCAACCTACAAAAAAGTAAAACCGTTAGAAATATATACTATACTATATTGTTTACCATATAAAGTAACTGAGTCTTTAACCACTTGAAAAAGTGTCAATCTTGTCTTTTCTCCTTCTCAGTTGCGGATATTTCTGGTATTGCTTCTTCAACTTGCATAACAAACAAGCTGCAAAAAATACACAATTTATAATTAACATACGCATTTCACAACAGCTTCGATATATAACTTAAAACTAATATATATTTACCTTTCAAATGAACATGCCACTGCATCTTCGCAATTGAGAAGAATATAAGTGTTGGTATTATGTTTATCCTCTTTGCTAGACCACTAAACTTCTTTCAATTTACCATCAAACCGTCCAATTTGGCAGAAAATATCAGGAACACCATCAATTTCATATGTTGGCACAACTCCACCATATCTTCTAGGAACTCTCTTTCTGGTGCGGACTAGTATGATGTGAAGTGCGATGTTTCTACTGTCAAACTTCCAGCAACTATTGAACATTCCACCTTTGTGAGATTTTTTGCTTTCCGTTTCAAATGTTTCATGGAGCGCTCATACGGATACATCTATCCGTAATGAACAGATCCACAAAGCAATACCTCGTACGGGAGGTGGACAACTAGATGTTCCATGACATCAAAAATGCAGGAAATATCTTCTCTACGTTGAAGATTAAGATAGGAATATTCTCATGAAGTTGTTGCATGACATCTTCCTTAAACGTATGTGTGCTCAAGTCCCTGAAGAATGCTCCAATGGCTATATATTATATATTACAAAAAAATAACCTCATATCGATCATAATTAACATATTATAATGTAAAATATTATTTAATTAAAATATTTACATGCAAGTGATTCATGTACATTTGTTGGAAGTAACTCAGAAAAAAGCGAATGGAAGTAGTCGTTGCATAAGCACATGAAAATCATGACTCTTCATACCTGAGAACTTTTACCTTGTTCAACACATCTTGAGAGGTTTGAAACATAACCATCAGCGAACTTCACTTCTAATACCATTCAATTGAACAAATTCATCTTTGTTTCTGATGACAACCGAAAGATGGGAACTGGAACCTTTCCATTGCTCTTGATATGCAACTCACTTCTCGAGTAAATATCAGGTAAGTTAAATCTTGAATTTTTGCTGTCTTTTGTCTTCCCTTGAACGTTTAGTATTGTATTCATGATCTTGTCAAAAAAATTCTTCTCTATATGAATCACATCGAGGTTGTCCCGTAAAAGAAGATACTTCCAGTGAGGTAGCTCCCAAAATATACTCTTCTTGTGTCAATTGAGAGCGACCCCATACACATCAGGCATATTTGAAGGAACATGTCAATTTCCTCCACGAGGAACAGTTTCCAAATCTCTATAGAGATCAAGTTGTTGTTCGATTTGTTCTCCATTTAAATATGGAGGAGGAGTGTCTCTGACAACTCTTTTGTACTTAAACAATGTCTTGTTTCTTTGGTATGGATGGGTAAGGGAAAGAAATCAACGATAACAATCAAACCAACATTGTCTTCCTACCATTCTTCAGTTGGAAATCATCTGTCATTCATATACAATGTGGACAATCCTTCTATGTGTTGTCCATCCAGAAATCATCCGTAAGCAAGAAAGTCACTTATAGTATATAGCAAACTGCTCGCATTGTATAAAAAATTTCAAGGAACAATCATACGTCATCACCCTTGCTGACCACAAATCCTTCAACTCTTGTATCAATGGTTGAATAAAAACATATAGCGGCCGTTTTGGATGCTTCCGACCAGAGACTAATATGGTCAAGAATAGAAATTCTTGTTTCATGCACATCTCCAGTGGCAGGTTGTACGGCGTAAGAATGACTAGCCACAAAGAATATTGTTTCCTAGACATTCCAAATGGATTAAATTCATATGTGCATAACCCAAAGATAGACATTCCAATTATTTCTAGCAAAATCTGGGTATACCGTGTTGAAATGTTTTCATGCTCTCGCATCTAACAGGATGAGCGACCTCGCCATCCCTCTGGAAATGTTCAACATACCATCTCATCGCTCCAGCAGTCCTCTCAGATTGATATAATCTTTCAATGTGTCTATAATTGGGAAGTAGCCCATCCTTTGGTATGGTACCCTATTCCTCCCACGTTCTTGCGGTTTCAGTTGTGGTTTCTTGCAGAAACAACACTCTTCTAACTTCTCATCATCCCTCTAGTAGATAATGAAGTTACCGATGCAAACATCTATCATCTCCGAAGGCAACTCACGACTATAAACCAATTTCTGAATGTCATAATAATATTCATCTGACACGTTGTCTTCTGGCAAATATTGTTTAAACAATTCGGCCCATGCATCCATGCAATTCTCAGGTAAAATATGATTTGTTTTAATATTCATCATCCTAGCTGCTAGAGACAATTTAAGAGACCTTCTCTACAACCAGGGTAGATTGGTTGATTTGCAGCAGCTAACATCTCATAAAACCTTTTCGCATCTAAGTTAGGTTATTCAACATTTTCAATTTCATCAGTTATTGTTGTAGTGGTATAATGTAAAAAGACATAAGTAATCATGTCATGAACCCTTATCATGATTTACCATCTTCTCCTCCTGATGGTAACTATATTCATTATGCAAATGATTTGGTTCTTCACTATTACTATCATCTTGAAAATTACTATTACTACTACTAGCTTCATTTCCACCATAACTCTCTCCATGTTGAAACCAGCTATACTAATGTGGTGTAAAGCCTTTGTTTAATAAATGCTTCCATACAGTTTCACTACGGGAAAATTTGAATTCTTGCATTTCTAACAAGGACATAACATCTTACCACTTTCCTGCGAGATCGGTGTACTGCCCGCCTGGTACATGAATGTCTCTAGCCCCTGAGAAATGCATTTGTCACTCTACCGTCAAAATCCTTGTGTGTATACATCCAACTCCATAACTCGTAAATTTTTCTACCATCCGACATTTTTTTATTCTTTTTTTTTCATTTGTGTGGAATGTTGTTATAAGATTGGACATATGTATAGGAAACTTTCGAATCTGGTAGGTAAAGATATAACAATTAATTTACAAGGAAAGTGTTTATTTGCTTTTATAACTCTCTCACGTCTGCTTTACAATGAATTTACAATGAATCTACTTTTGTAAAGTACACTATAAACACGTTTTCACCAAACATTACGGGCATATGTTACATCGTAAAGAACTTTTAATATTACAAGGACTTTGCGACAAATATTCTAATTCATCGTAAAGTCCTTATAATAGTACATTTCGATTACGACAAAACAGTTTTCGTCGTAAAGTTACAAGGAATTTACGACGAATGTGGAATTTTTCCGTAAAATCCTAGTAATAGACTTTTACATTTACGACCAAATAATTTTGTTGTAACTCTTCGTTGTTAAAGACACGTTTTCTTGTAGTGTATTCTCAAGATTTTTAGCACTCTCTTCTTCATAAGACTCTTGTGGATTTCCATTCTTCTTCAGTGGAAGGGGGGGGGGGGAGGCGATGAATCTTTGTGGTGACTTGTACCAAAAAGGATGTTTGGTTGGTGCTTCACCTGCTGGTGGCTTATGAGTAAACGACAATGTTGAGGGCTGCGACGGATCTGAAAAGAGCTCTGACAGCTGCTAATTATGGCAATAGTTTCTGACCGGCTCTATGGAGGAGTCTCTCCGTTCATTTTTCTTTGTTTTCGCGTTTGTGGTGGTTTTGTTGGTACACTTTCATTTTCAGCTCTTTGGGTCTCTTTTTGCCTCTGTCATCTCTAATGACTCGGTGGTTCATTTGTTGGCGTCGCTCGACGGTGGCTCTCGTTAGCAACTATTTCCGCCATCGATTGGATGGCTAAGGTTTTGTAGTTCTATTTGAGCCTGTGGATATCATGTGTTTTATGTTCACTCGAGCCTACCCTATTAGGTGTTGCTTGGGCATTTTTTTCTAGGGGTTGCATGGTCCTAACGTGAGTTCAGAATCTGCGGCGTTTCCTAGTTTAAAAGTTGAGGACTGAGTTTTCCTCCTCATATAACCCTATTATCGGCTTCAAGCTGTGATAGCCTTTGTACGCTTTTCTCCAACTATTGGAGGATCCTTCAATAAACTAAGGATTTTACTATTACTGGCAATTATAGAAAGAAAAGAAGGCCCACTTACCCCAGAAGGCGGAGTACCTTTGTTCCTCTTCCGAGTTCCATCAATAGAACCTAATCTTTACCGATTTTGGGGACTGTGTCAAGGCGTATATATGACCGATCTTATCAGTCTGTCAATACATAACAATACACAAGCTATCCTGCTAAAAGAGAGGATGCAAGTGAATAATGAAAAGATGATTGCATCACTCCCTGAATAGATTGGACGAGAGAGCGACGTATGATGGGGTTGTGTTTGGTTGAGGATTATTGACAAGATAGAGGCAGTGGACGTAATGTTTAAGCTTTCTAGAGTTCCTCGTCAGCCTACTAACTTGAGACGTTAGGCCATTAGGGTGACATGCAACTTTTCTGTCGTGGATACAGTGTATCTTACTGATGTTTTACTTTTAGGTCATTGATCTGGCAGTACGTTTGGGACCTTTTGTATTGATTCTCCTGTTTCCATTCCTGTACAAAATTGTTGATGCATATTGTCCTAGTTTCTTGCTTATATTTTTACACTTCCTCAAACACCTCAAAATATAATACTATTTTACAATATTAGTATATAGAACAGTCTATATGCGTTGGCAAGAGTTAAATGCTAGTTAAAGTCTTCATCATATACTTAGCAAAAATAGTTCATTCTGAGTCACTAGCTCTCATCTAATACTTCAAAATACGATATAGAAAGTAAAATAACAAAAGTATATCAAACTCCATATCGTGAAATGTTTTAGAATTCTTTTACAAAAAGAAAAAGAAATGTTTTAGAATCGAAGGATAAACAACGAGAATAAATCAATTTTTTTTTTTAAAAAAAAACGAACGAGAATAAAACAAATTAATTGAGAATTAAGTATTTACTTGGCAAAACTTTCTCTAGTAATTATTGTGGTGTCAAAGCAAGAAGTGATCACCCATATCCATATCCAAGTCGACCTTCAGTTCTTAGGTCTTGATTGGCAAAGCTAATAATAAAGTAGTAGTGGTATGCTACAGAAGATATGTATGCTTTCATTAATTTTTTTAACAATTGATGCTTCTTGTGCTAGTTCCTTACTTATATTTACACTTCCTCAAACACTACAAAATATATAACTATTTGACAAATATTAGTATACAGAAATAGTCTATATGCGTTGGCAAGTGCCAACAGTTAAAAGCTAGATAAAGTCTTCATCATATACTTAGCAAAAATAGTTCATTGTGAGTCACTAGCTCTCATCTAATACCCCAAATACAATATAGAAAGTAAAAGAACAAAAGTATAATCAAACTCTATATCGTAAAATGTTTTAGAATCGAAGGATAAAGTAATCCCTAATCAACAACAAGAATAAATGACCACATCGTGATGGTCTAGTGATTTTCACTAGATGAAAAGTGTTCCAGTACGAAATTACTAGCTCGTCATGTGATTAAGTAGCGTGAGTCTCTAACTCCCACGTAAAGCAATTGAGTTTGCATGTCATGGGTGGGTAAACCCCAAGGATTAATCGATTGGGTCTCGGCCTACTAGACACATTTGGTTAATAAAAAACAACAAGAATAAATCATTTTTTTAAAAAAAAAAACCTACGAGACTAAAGAAACTAACTGAGAATTAATTATTTACTTGGCCAAAGTTTCTCTAGTTTTTATTGTGGTGTCAACGCAACAAGTGATCACCCATATCCACATCAAAGTCGACCTTCAACTTCTTAGACCTTAAAATACCAAATTTTTAATACCATTTTCAATGTTTACCTTAATTATCTTTACCTTTATTTTTAAAGGACAAATCACTTATTACCCGAATCTAAGACTTAAGATTTAGAGTAGAGGGGTGAAATAGGGTTTTCGAATGTGAAATTTATGATTCTAATTAATCTAAGAGTTTTTTGCCTCTTAATAAAGAAAATATTTATGAAAATCTCACTTTAGTGAATTTAAAGATGAATAATGGTACCAATAATGTGGTAAACATGTAAATTTCCCCTAAAATATTAGCATTATTCTATAGAACCAGTATGCTACAAAAGATGTATGCTCTCATTTATTTATTTTAATAAAACGATTGGTAAAGCAATGAAAATACATTATTTAAAATTATCATAAAATAGTAAATAATATATAATATATTTATTTTTAAGTAATATATTATATAATATATATTGTATATATATTAATTATTTTATATAAATATATATATATATATATATTTATAATATAATTATATATATATAATATATATTTATAATATATACTATATTATATATATGAATAGTGTAATTTGGTTATTGAAAAATAATGAAATCATAATTTATTATATTAAATTAAAGTTATATTTATATGTGAAAGTATTTTAGAGTAAAATATTTTATTGTAAAATAATTTAAAAGAAATGATTAGTTTATTTTGATTGAATACATTAATTTTTTGATATTATTAAAAAAATAAATGTATTCTATATGTTTCTTGATTTTATATATTATGAAATGCAAATTTTCTACCAAAATTTTAATAATGGGTGAGCAAAGAACATTAACAGCTTGTAATATGATAGATCCTAAAATACTTTTTAAAAAAAAGTCTTCAGGATAATAAGGGAATATGAATGCTTTTGCAAAATGATATTGCCAATCAAAACCCTTAATAAACCACTTCTGAGTTATCATTTCTCAGAAAAAATATATGATTATTTAAATAGCCTACAATGATCATTTAATAATTATCAGTTTTCCCTAAAAGAATGATATGGTGATTAGTGAATTAAGTAGCTGAATGTCGACTTGAATATGGGCACAGAGATTGTGTCATATCTAACATGCACAAAAGCTTGATTCATGGAGTTTGTACTCAGTTGCCAAAACCAGAACATATTTCTTGTGCTAGATGTAAGAGATATCACATATCTCTGATTAGATTCTTCACATTAACTTCATAAGATTTCCATTGCTTTGTTTTAGGAAGTTCTGTTAATAGCTAACCTAGACTCTCTTGTATATATATGCTCCCTTGTACTATGAGAAACATATCAAATACATTCTTAACACTAGAAACATCAACGCCAACCTTAAAAAGTTTCGTTAGTGAAACACGTTGAATCTATTATTCTTGAGAGGTGCAGTCATTTACAAGGAAGCAAATTTCAAGGAAAACATAGCTAAATTTAGAGACTTTTGATCCTAGGGCATATGAAGATCTTAAGTATATGGCGTATAGCCTTATTTAGGAATTGCTCATGTTGTGCGGACACATAAGGGTAGACCAAGGAGCAAGGGTGTTCATGAATCACTAAAAAAATGTCAAGCAAGGAAGAGAACTACATGGTGGTCTATGTTGTGAGAAATACCACAATTCAACAAGGTGTTCTCTTAAGGTATGATTCTTTTTTTTTTCTGTGTTCGAGATCTAATGTTATCATCCTTGTCTATCTTACAATACTAAAATTTCTATGTAGCGAATTCTCAAGCTGTCCACATTGGATTGAAAATTTAGGCCAATCAGAAGACATTATCTTTCCATGTCACAACAACTTTGTCGAGCAACTGGACCTTCCGTATGGTTTCCAAAAAATAAATCATGGCCCATGTAAGACCCAGCTGCCAAACACTTCATCTCCTAAGCATCTATCATTACGACTCTTCCATTTCGTCTTCTACGTCTCCATTTCCTTAACCGTAGTAAACAGTGATGCTCTTTAATCCCTTTTTGATGGTTTCTTCCACCTATCCTTCATTCTCCTCCTCTATAAATCACTACATCTAAACATAAATTCAGACAAAATAGGAAACCTCCACAGAAAGAGATCATGATATAACCACGAAGACTGCTAAATCCACCGGAAAGGTGGGAGTATACAATATTTTGTGCTTCACAATTGATTATATGATTTGAATTTTGATTGCAATTTTATATAGAAAATTGTTGTGTCTCTTATTATTGTTTGTTTCTGATGGCTGTGGATATTGGGTTATGCTGTGTGTCCAGGAAGGAGAAGATTATTGAGTTATGTAGAGCATGAACATGTTTCACAGTGCCTTGAACAAGACATGAACCAACATCGCTTGGTCTCATGTAGCCAAAATAACCAAAATGATAAAGAGGAAAGAAGGTTTAACAATCACTCACTCGAAGCACTCATGATCTCTTTCATGTTGATTATAAAAGATGTTGCTAATCTGAGCATTTTTATTTTATGTGAATAAAAGTCTCGATGAGTCAACTTATGGAAGGACAACAAGAAGAGAGGACACCAGAGACCAAATGGATTACTATATGAAGCAACAGAAATGTACCAGTTCGAACTACAAAGAGGCAAGAGCCACAAGAGGAAAGATTATATATGAAATAAGAACATGTTGAGTAGTTTGTGTTCTCATATTCAAACAAATGTTTATTTTGATTCCAACATTCCTGAAAAATCAGGCTCAAGCTTTCACCAAATAAACAAAACACAAAGCGAAAAGTTAAGGAGAGAGACCTCTACAAGAAGAATCTGCTGCGCACTTGTATTTTCTGACAGAAGAAGGAGAAGAGAAGAGAGAAGAAGAATTGGAAAAAGAGGAAAAGGACCAATGGCGGTCCTTAGTTATCATTGATTCCCCACTTCTCAGATAATGTCAGAAAATACAAGTGCGCAGCAGATGCTTCTCACAGCCATTTCAAAAGCTTCGACCACTTCTTATTGTTGAGATGATAGACAAGGGAGAAGAGTATTTGAAGGCTTTCACAAAGAGTTTGATGAAGCTGAAGAAAGAAGGCATTGAGACTTGTTTTGGAGAAAGTTCTCAATCTCATCCGGACTGATTCAGAGTTCCAAACGTTAAGCTAAAGACTATAACCAAGCGCTGAGTGGGAGGCAACCCACTATTTAGTAAGTTTTTTTTTTTTTATTAGTAATTTTTAATTTTATTTATTTATTGTATGATTTTTTTTTAAAAAAAGACCCGAGGAAGACAACATGCACTCAGCATCGACCGAGACTGATCAGTTTCAATCAACGAAACATCACGAGCATCGATCGATTGAAACTTGACTGTGTCGATCAACACTCACCATCAGTGAGCATTTGTGCCGTTTTCCTTGTTTTATTTGTCCTTATGATTTATTTTCCCACCAATCTTAGATTGTATAACACTAGGGACAATGATGTTTAAATCTGGGGAAGTTAGTTACTGATGTTGTGTTTTCTTTTGAGCTTTAATTTTATAAGTTTTATTGAGTCAAAAAGGGGACTATAATCAGATTAAAATTTTTACTTATTGTCTAACCATTCTATAGCACAATCTCGACTTGTTGATTGCAGAGAGTACTAGAGATACCAAAGTGGATCATCCTACCACTATATCACGATTGCTTAGAAAGTTTGAAGGAGTCGAAGCTAACCATCAACCGAATATTGACTTATTTTCTTGCTTTGGGGTATGACATACATTGGATCGGATACGTCTTGCAAGTTTGGAAGGTAAAAGTATGTGTGCTTCTGATTCCCTTCTCTCTCTCTTCGGAATCTACAAAAATAAAAGATTGAGATGATTTCCTGGAAGATGCAGAGGGGTAGGTATTACCATGCCCCCATTATTCTAATTCAGAAATGAATGATCACACATTGTAGAAGCGAGGGATAGGTAAATTTCCAGTGACTCCCATTATTCTCCTACACTTTGTCAAGAAAAAAAAGATGAACAAGATGGACTGTATCAGCATCATTGATTCATTGGACTTATAAAAATAATAATAATATAAAGAGATTCAGAAAAGAGAGAAAAAGAGAAGAAATGTATCAGAGAAGACTACCATGGTGATCATATACTTGCTTGAGTAAGAGTTCATGTCTCCTTGATCGATACTCCCAAGGTAAAGCTTGCACTTTTATTTTTTTGCAAAAATCATGTTAGTAAGAGGGGTGGGTCAGACTAGTATTCGCTAAATTGTTGGTAGAATGAATTGGTTGCTATACTAGGATAAGGTATATAAAGTTTCTCTAAGATTGGAATTTATTTTATGTGTTTGCAACATAGTAGAGGTGATAATGACAAGTTAGAGATTTTGAGTGTCTCTGTTTTTCAAACCTCTTCCACAGGTTAACCCTAGTTTCGCTTGAGGACAAGCAAAATGTTAAGTCTGGGGGGAGTTGATAAGTCCCAATATTTACCACTTTTATACCCATGTGATGGGCCATATTTAGAGTTTATTATGTGTGTATGGGGTTTGTTTTAGAGTGTTTTCAGCTTCAGGAACATTTTAGAGAACTTTGGTGATTATAGAGCTTTTTGAGATGCAGAAACTGCGTAGACGCGTAAGATGTTTAGTTATGGATGGATATCTTCCCATGGTGATATTGATCTGATATTGTTACAAACTATATAGATTTGATTTAAGATTTCGAATGCCACCAGTTTGAGTTCAATCAGCATCCTATAGCATAAGCTATGCCGTTTTACTGAAGAGTGATCAATATGCCTAGCGAGATGAAGCTGTCGAGGAGATGAAGAAATTTCAATCGACGGTGCACCCTTGGTACTGGTAGAAGTGATCTCAGAATGCAACCCGAGTATATTCAACACCGGCTTAAGCCCAGATTTTACCAAAAATTACCAGAATGCCCATGGACGAGTTTAAACCCTATATTTATGTTTTCTAAGCCATTGTTGACGGCTACACTTTCTACTCTTTATCTTGTTCTTAGTTTTATGCTATGAGAGAAGAAATGAACTCCTTGAGATTCCTCTTGGAAATCCTTTGGTTTTCATATTGCTTTCTATTTTAATATATATTCATTCTCTGATTTCAGTGAAGCTATCATATTATTAGATTAGGGTTTATTAATGGTTTTGACGAATTAGCAAACAGTAGAAACTGCCAGGGTGATTATTAGATCTATCATCAGTATTTTGTGTTATTGCCTTGTGTTCTTAAGTAGCTAACTAGACCCTGATATTAAAATAATTGATATCTGCGACAGTAGGATCGCTACATGAACTAATCCTGTTGAGCTTAAGTTGCTGGGATAGTCGAGAGACTAGTTTAATTCTATGTGAATTTATCGAATCTGATCTTTTAATGCTTGAAAAAGAAAGCCATCGACCGATGCTGTTTGCATACCATCGATCGACGTTCATTCCGATTTAAAGTTGTAGAATTTGAGCTTAGCCATAGATAGATATATATTATATCTTTACTTATTAAATTTGTGTTCTATGATTGAAAATCCCTTGGCTTCGATCCATCACAATTCACTACCTGAAAACTCTAGATCTAGCTATTTTCCTTAATTTCTTACAACCAACTCATTCCTGATTAGCCTAGCATAAATAAGTTGATTATCAAATCTATTGTGTACCCTCGCTCTCTGTGGATTAGATCTCTTAATATTACAGCTGAACCTATTATTTGAGAGAGTAATCAGTAGCTCTATGGTAATTTTGAGCAAATATCATAGTTTGAGATGACAATGTTGTTAAGTTAACCGTTATTGTTTTATACAATTGATTCGAAATTCTTACGAGGAGACAAGTCCTTGCTATTTTCATCTTAAAATTCAATGGAAACTCCGATCGAGAAGAGATGAGAAGCAGTTCAGTCACAATCCGAAGGTAATATTGATTAAGAGGAGATGGTCTCGTCGCCCACGGGCGACAAGACTTAAGGCTGGTCTTGTCGCCGTGGGCGACGAAACATTAATCTTCTCTGGTCGCCCACAGGCAACAAGACTCAAAGCTGGTCTCCTCTCCGTGGGCGACGAGAAGTTAATCTTGTCTCGTCTCCCACGGGTGACGAGACTCAAGGCTGGCCTCGTCGCTCGTGGGCGACGAGACATTGATCATGTCTCGGTTCTTTCCGCAATTTGTGTAACCTCTTGTACTCCAAAGCTTATCATGTGGGATATTTCAGAATATATTTTGGAGTCGAGCTCCTTTAAAGGACAACTTAGCAATCTTGGTCCTCGATTTCGAGGTTACCATTTTTGACCCCAACAAAAATTCTTTAAGACCCACATAATATTGCATCTCCAACCGGTCTTGGATGTCCCTGTTCAGCCTTACTTGGAAACGAGCCATAGTAGCCTCAACATCTTTATGTACTTCAGATTTCATCATCAGTGTCTTCAGCTCTTGGAAATAATCTTCCACACTTCATGTTCCCTGAACCAGCCTTGCAATTTCTGATGAAGCTCTCGTCCGTAATGACTTGGCACAAACCGTCTCTTCATCGAGGTCTTCATCTGATCCAAGAGGTCACTGGAATTTCTCTACTTCGCCGTCTAAGTTGTCCAAGATGATCCCACTAGTGATAGCATAACCACAAAACTCAGTGATTGCTAGCTGGACCTTCTTCTCTTCCGTGTAGGCTTGACAACTAAAGAGAAATTCCATGGAATCGAGGTATCCTCTGCTTGAAGCTTCCCAAGTTGTCTTCATATCTCGGACGGTTTTGGTCTAGCATCCCTTTCAACTTCTTCAGAGAAAGATTCATGGTCAATCAGCTACCCTTATAGCATCTATGAATGGCCAGCCAGAACCTCTACCCTTCATGTTTTTTTTAAAAAAAAACTTTTTCCACACGAAAAACAACTTTGTCTGATTGGCATTATTTCCTAGGACACCCATCTGCTTCAATTCTTAAAGCTGTTATTTCAAAATTTTCTATGCCTTGCACTCAATGTGTAACCTGAAACACTTTGTGCTCAGATTGTGCCATCAATAAAACACAAAAACTACCTTCTCACCAAAACCCCATCCACTCCTCTCGCCTGCTTCAGTATATTTACACCAATTTGTGGAGCTCTCCAATTGTTTCTGTTGATAGTTTTAAGTACTCTGTTGTGCTTATAGACCACTTAAGCTGCTACATGTGTCTCTACCTGTTAAAATTAAAGTCGCAAGTAAAAGATACGTTCAAAGCGTTCAAGGCTCTTGTCGAGAACCACTTCTAAACAAATTAGCACATTGTATTCGTATTCTTATAATGGTGGAGAGTTTGTAGCTCTACGACAACTTCTTACTGAAGCTCCCATCTATCATGATTCATATTCTTATATACTTTGTTGTTTCTACAAATGTTAATTATATTTTATGCAATTTAGGGTTGGAGAAAACGTTAATTGAATCCCTTGATAAAAAAAAATCATTTTGGACATCGAACATTTGACAGCAATCAAACATTTAAAATAAAGATAAATTAGTTAAGTCTCAGCTGAAGATTATAGATAATCATATTGAAGAGAAAAACAATGTTATTGAAGTGATGGAGGCTTGCTCATGTAACTCAACCAAGGTTATATTTGATAATATTGCTAGTTTTGGGGGTCTTATGTTTTGTAATCAAGTGTTTTTGCCATTTTAATCTATTTTAATCACAGATTGTGAATGACTGTTCACAATTCGTGGGACCTCAGCTTATGAAAGAGTTCTTAAACGTTTGTATTTTTCCTTTTGCCAAGCGGACACAATGCTTCAACGCTTTGTAAAATTTTCACTGCATCGATTACTAAGATATATCCATATTTTACTGCCCAAAATTAAGGGTTTAAACGTTATTTTTAGATTAAAACTCCTACCATCGTTTGTATATTTTGTTTTTGATGGTATCTCACAGTGTGGTCTTAATAAATTATGCAGTCAATGCAACTTAATGAAGCAGCCCCGATATGTTACAGCCCCTGATGCTGAGTCACTTCAGGTGTGTATAACTTTGTTAGATTTGTTGGAGATAAGCTTCAACATTGCTAAAAGGAAGTCAAATAAAAAAGGAAAGTTATCTTTAAAGGAATTAGGATAACTCAAGCTATTAATATTATAAAAGGAATAGAAAAGGAAATCTAGCTCCTATATATATGATCATCGACTTGTGATGAATCATAAGAGAGAATAGAGAAATCTTAAGAGAAAAAGAACAATAGCTTTTGTTTAGTTTTTGAGAGAATTTTCTAAACATTAATAAAGGAAAGAATCTTTATTAAGCTGTTTGTTCAAGGCCTAAACTAGGTTGAACGTATCACGTTTTGTTTTGGTATCAGAGCCTGATGTTTTGTTTGAAGGATTTGATTCACCGAAGAGATGAGTGATACGAAGCCGTCATCGAAGACAAGAGAAGCCGTGCCATCCACGGTGGTCTGCCCGATGCTATCTTCAACAAACTATACGGTCTGGTCTATGAGAATGAAGGTGTTACTGCGAGTACATAAGGTTTGGGAATCAATTGAACCAGGGACAGACGATGAAGAGAAGAAGGATATCGCTACTGCTCTGTTGTTTCAATCAATTCCAGAAAACCTAATCTTGCAGGTTGGTAAACAAGACTCCCCAAAAGAGATATGGGAAGCCGTTAAATCAAGAAATCTTGGTGCTGAACGTGTGAAGGAAGCTCGACTTCAGACCTTGATGAACGAATTTGAACGCCTAAGGATGAAAGATTCAGATTCGATTGATGTCTTCTCTGGCAAGATATCAGAATTGGCCTCGAAATCCGCAGCTTTAGGTCAATCTTTGGAAGAACCTAAGCTAGTAAAAAAGTTCTTAAACAGCTTACCGCGAAGCAAGTATATTCAGATCATAGCCTCACTTGAACAAGTTCTCGATCTGAATAAAACTAGTTTCAAAGATATTGTTGGGAGACTTAAAGCATATGAAGAACAGATTCAAGAAGAAGATACGCATGAGCCACAAGGAAACCTTCTATACACGAGCTCCAATAACTCGTACAACTCAAGAGGAAGAGGTAGAGGATGGATTCGTGGAAGAGGAAGCAGAGGAAGAGGCAGAGGACGTGGACGGTTTAACTCACAAGACAAATACAAGGAGAAGAAGGACATGTCTCAGATTGTATGTTTTAAGTGTGATAAACCGGGTCACTTTGCTTCAGTGTGTCCAGAAAAGAGACATGACCAAGAACTTAACAAAGGCGAAAAAGAGGAAGTGATGTAGCCTTATATATGAATGAGATCGTGTTTCTCAATGAGGAGAAGATTATTCCTAAGACACTGGAACAAAGCAAGCATGGAATGTGGTACTTAGAAACGGAGCTAGCAACCATATGACGGGATAGAGATCATACTTTTTCTGAGCTTAAGTTTTTGGAGATGGATCTTGTGTCGATATCAATGGCAAGGGGTCGATACTGTTAGAAGCAAAAACAGGAGAACACAAACTCTTGACCGACATATACTACATTCCAGAGTTGAGAAGCAACATATTTAGCCTTGGACAAGCCACTGAACAAGGATGTGATGTTAGGATGAAAGATAATTACCTAACACTGAAGGACCCAAACGGAAGGTTACTGGTGAAAGTGATGAGGTCGCCTAACCGACTTTACAAACTCAGACTTGAAGTAGGTAGACAGGCTTGTTTGCACACAAGAATGGAAGAAGAAACGTGGAGATGGCATACTAGACTTGGACACATTAGTTTCAAAACTATAAATTCCATGGCAATAAAGGAGATGGTGCACGGGTTGCCGGAGATACAAGAAGAGAAACAAATTTGTGACTCTTGCTTGGTTGGAAAGCAAGCTCGACAATCTTTTCCAAAGGCTACTGCGTATAGATAAGCACTGGAACTACTACATGCAGATTTGTGTGTTCCTATCTCGCCAGCTACACCTGCACACAATAGGTATATCTTTGTGATAATTGATAATTGCACAAGATATATGTGGACGATCTTACTGAAGGAGAAGGGAGATGCGTTTTAAAAGTTCAAAGAATTCAAGAAACTTGTTGAGAAGGAAATCAACAAAGATATAATCACACTACATAAGGATAGAGATGGTGAGTTTACATCAAAGGAGTTTCAAGATTTTGCAACAACAGTGGGATTAGACGTCCTCTAACAGCTCCATATACCCCACAACAAAACGGAGTGGTCGAAAGGAGAAATCGCACACTCATGGAGATGACAAGGAGCATTCTAAAGGCTATGAATGTTCCAAATTACTTATGGGGAGAAGCAGTTCGTCATGCCACATATCTGATTAATCGAGTTCCCACAAGAGCTTTGAAGAATCAGACACCATATGAATGCTTGAGAGGAAGGAAACCAAGCATAGGACATGTTCGAGTGTTCGGATGTCTTGCACATGCAAAGATCGATTCTGGACAACTCAAGAAACTCGATGATAGATCACAAGCATTGGTTCATCTCGGAATTGAACCTGGATCCAAAGCTTATCGACTCTACAATCCGAGCTCCAGAAGAATAATTGTAAGTCGAGATGTGATCTTTAGTGAAAGGAATGTTGGAATTGGAAGGGAGATGACAAGGAAGTACAAAGCGAACCTGGTATGTTTCGGATGTCATGGGGTGCTACAATGGACGACGGACATGGTCCATTTGTGGTTGGAACTCAACAGGAAGAGATAGATGCTGAAGAAACTGAAGCACATCTACCGGAACCTGTTCAAGTTAATCCCGACGATGAACAAGCCAAACCACAACAACCAAGACGCTCAACACGTCAATCGAATCGTCCTAGCCATCTTGAAGACTATTTAATATTGGTCGACATAGAGTGTGAGTTTCTACTTTTTGCACTCAATGACGAACCAATCAACTTTCAAGAAGCCAGCAAACTTGTTCAATGGAGAAAAGCTTGCACAGACGAGATCGATTCTATTTATAGGAATGAGACGTGGGTGTTAGTAGAGAAACCGCCTGGAGTCAAAGTGATAGGACTCAAGTGGGTTTTGAAGATCAAAAGGAATGCAGATGGAACTATCAACAAATTCAAATCAAGACTTGTTGCGAAGGGATACGTACAAGAACATGGAATAGATTTTGACGAAGTCTTTACGCCGGTAGCTCGAATAGAGACTATAAGATTGCTATTTGGGTTAGCTGCTGCAAGTGGATGGGAGATCCATCATCTGGACGTCAAAACAGCATTCCTACACGGAGAGCTAACTGAAGATGTCTATGTATCTCAGCCCGAAGGATTTGAAAAAAAGGGAGAAGAGCATAAGGTTTTCAAACTTCGAAAGGCCTTGTACGGTTTGAGACAAGCTCCACGAGCCTGGAACACTAAACTTGATCAGGTCTTGAAGAGCTTGAGCTTTATTAGGTGTTCAGTCTACCGTAAGGAAGAAGGAAACACTGTTTTGATACTTGCAATATATGTCGACGATCTCTTTGTGACCGGAAATTCTTTGAAGACAGTCCTGGAGTTCAAAGCCTCAATGTCACGAAATTTTGAGATGTCTGATCTTGGAAAGTCACGTATTACCTTGGCATTGAAGTGAACCAAAAATCAAAAGGAATGGAGATTAAACAAGAGGCGTATGCACAACGGATAAAGGAAGCAAGAATGGATACTTGTAATCCATCTTTAATACCAATGGATTTTGGTTTGAAGCTGTCTAAAACACTTGAAGAACCAGAGATTGATGAAACTATCTATAGGCGAAGGATTGGATGCCTTAGATACCTCTTACACACGAGACCGGATTTATCTTTCTCAGTTGGTATTCTTAGCAGGTACATGCATTCACCACGTGAGTCACATGGCAATGCATTGAAGCAGGTACTAAGATATTTGCGAGGTACAATTGGTTATGGCTTGGTATTTAACCATGGAGAATCGCAGAGGCTTGTTGGATACAGTGACAGCAGCCACAACAGTGACCCAGATGACGGAAATAGCACTACTGGATATCTTTTCTGTTTTGGAGAAACCCCAATAACATGGTGTTCTCAGAAGCAAGAAACGGTGGCATTGTCATCATGTGAAGCCGAGTTTATGGCTGCAACGGAAGCTGCCAAACAAGCAATTTGGCTTCAAGAGTTGATGAGTGAGATTACAGGAAGGAAGAACGAGAAGACGCTGATCCGAGTTGACAAAAAGTCTGCCATAGAACTGACCAAGAACCCAGTGTTTCACCGTCGAAGCAAACATATTCACAAACGATATCATTTTATTCGGGAATGTGTTGAAAATGAGCAGATCAACGTTAAACATGTACGGAAACTGAGCAACGAGCTGACATCTTGACCAAGTCGTTGGCGAAGATCAAATTCAAGGAAATGAGGGATCTAATTCGAGTTCAAGACCTCAGCAAGGAAAGCTTGGAGCTTAAGAGGAGAATGTGGAGATAAGCTTCAACATTGCTAAAAAGGAAGTCAAATAAAAAAGAAGTTATCCTTAAAGGAATTAGGATAACTCAAGCTATTAATATTAGGAAAAGGAAATACCTAATACAACGTGTAATAGGATAGAAAATGAAATCTAGCTCCTATATATATGGTCATCGACTTGTGATGAATCATAAGAGAGAATTAGAGAAATCTTAAGAGAAAAAGAACAATAGCTTTGTTTAGTTTTTGAGAGAAATTTCTAACATTAATAAATGAAGGAATCTTTATTAAGGTGTTTGTTCAAGGCCGAAACTAGGTTGATATCAATGTGTTTCATAATTGTATTATTTTTGTACATAAACATTTGATTCTAAAATGAGATGCTTGAAGAAATCATTTCTGCAAACATTTGTCCGAACCATGAGGAAATGAAGAATTATGGAAGTCACCGATCTGCACACCAAGAGTCTTCTTTCCTCGGGGTAATAATCGCATCTTATCACCCATTCTAGAATTCTATAATCATTTCTGCATTTGTATGGCATTATATGGCTTCTCACATGTTTTGTTTGACAAAATATTAACTCAAGATTATTATAGGCTCTTACTAAGTCTAGAGAGAAAATGGTCTATACGGCTATATCATACTCCCAAATCCTGAAGCATGTTAATATATATATTATATTAGATACAGTGGGTAAGATGGATGACAACATATGGTGAGATGTAGAAATCAGTTTTTATTATATTAATAGGGAATTGTTCAAGTTAAGTTACTTGAAAGGGACGAAATTTAGAAAATGGAGTATCAGAAACAATAACTCTTGAAACAAGTTTTTCATGCAAGAAGCTGATATGAAAGATTGAAAAAAAAAACATGGAAGCAAAGTCGTTGAAGACGGGTGAGAGTAGATTCCTATTCACACTCGCACACTAATGGTTATCTTATAAAGCTCATTCTTCACACTCTTCAACAAACAAACACTCTGCTTTTGCTCATCAGATTATATGAATTAGAGGAAAGAAATTCTTCACTGCCAGAATCATCATCGTAGTGGTAGCCAAGCCATGTTGGTGGCAAGAGAGAGAAATCTACATTTGATACTTAACATCTCGTGATCTCCATTGTTAGATATTGTGGCCAGATCAGAACAAAACAAGTCCTGACAGAATATCTGTTAAGTATCGTCCCCTATGCGCCCACTGAAGGCTTCATAGAGTTCCATTTATACTCGGTTCTGAAAGAAAATTGGCTAACGGTTTCAGTTTAGGTAACCTCTTAAAGCCTAAGGATTTTTCGGGATTTAGCAAACAATGAACAGTAGGATTCATTTAGTCAATGTTTTTTATGTGAACTGAATATGATGTCAAGGGGAAGGTGTGCTGCTGGAGATAGTGCACGACATGTTCCACAGTAGCACATAGAGAGTCAAGAACCAAAGTCATGCTTCCGTAATAATAAAAGAAATTTTATTGAATGTAGCTATTTAATTTTTTTCCTTTGAGGACATCATTTTGTTAGCTAATTTTTATGAAGACATCTTACATACACTAATATAATCTTATATGATATTACACGAACTATGTATATTATTTTAATTCGAAAAATAATATAATATCTATATGTATATCTACGTTTGAATTTTTATAGTTATTGTCTAGAATTTGAAGAAAAGAATTAGTTAGAGATTGGTTGTTACGACTTTATGGAAGTGTTTCTATTTGTGGACGTTTAATTTTAGTGTGTTAGTTGTGCTACTTATTTTTCATAAACATGTTGTATAATATCAGAAATAATGTGCTAAAGAGTAAAAAGTTTAGCAAGCCATACTCCAATTACTGAAAAAGCAAAGCGAAAATAATGAAAATTATACAAATTTAAAAATAGACAAACCACTATGCAAGGTGAAAATATATTGTTTTAAATAGGAAATAAATAAGTCTTAAATATTATTGGGAAAATCTTAAAATTCTCCATGACTTATATTCATTCTATAGTAGTTAAAATCAGTAAAGGAAAGTTATTTATGGTTACTGCATATATTAAAATGATACTATACTATATTAAACAAAACTGTATATTTCATTTTCATATTGCAGCAGTTATGGTATCATATATTAATAAAAAGATGAAAATATAAAAATAAATTATATTTGACCAAGAACAACATTGGTATAGATAGACATTTACTTAATGTAGTTGACTGACTAGATTCATCAAATCTATAAATTTACCTGAATCATAAAGAAATGAAGACAATAATCAAGATATCTTTTACGATATGGATTCATTAAAGAAAACAATGGCTTCCACAATTGATGAAGTTTTAATATTATAGGCGAACTCATTCTTATGAAGGAAGAATCAAAAGAAGATGAAGAGCATGTGAGGGTACGTATTTATTACACGATTCATTCACTTTTATACCCTTTTTTTTCTACAAACGTTAATTATATTTTGGAAATTTTAGGCTTGGTGGAAACGTTAACTGAATGCCTTGAAAAAACAAGATTGTTTTGGGCATCAAACATTTGGAAGGAATCAAATATGTAAAAATAGATAAAATATATGAGTCTCAGATGAAGATGATCGATAATCTTATTGAAGAGAACACCAAGCTTATTGAAGCCGATAGAGGCTTCCCCGATGGAGAGTCGCTCGATGGAGGGTTGCTCGTTAAACTCAATCAAAACTGTCTCAACCGATAAGAAAATCAATAATTAATATATGAACATATATGATTAAATTTTCATGTGTTTCTTCATCTAAAGCTTTATGGAATAATAATTAAAATAAAATGTCTCTTCATATACATAAAATGATATTCCTATGATTAAATATGTTTTGATGATTTATTTTACTAATATGAATGTTATTGAATAACTAAAACTAAGTGAAATGTTTATTTCTACAAAAGATGTAATACCTAGATATGCACAACTGTTTTAAACCTATAAAAATACATTATCTAATTTATCTAAAACAAGGCTCGGTATTGTTCTAGAACACCAAGCTTATTAAAGCGATAGAGGCTTGCCTGATGGAGGGTTTGCTCAATGGAGGGTTGCTCGTTAAACTCAATCGAAACAGTCTCAACCGATAAGAAAACCAATAACTAATATATGAACATCTTTATAATGTATCATATATGATCAAATTTTCCCTTTTATTCCTCTAAAGCTTTTATGGAATAATAATCAAAATATAGTGCCTGTGAATTTATATATAAAATTGTAATCTTTTGATTAAATATGTTTTCGGAGATTATTTGACCAATAGGAATGTCACTTAATAATCAAAACTAAGTGAAATATTTTATTTCTACAAAAATATTATACCTACATGTGAAGAACGGTTTTAAACCTATAAAAGTAATTACTAATTTATCAAAATCAAGTACAAACATTGTGCTAGGGTTAAAGTGTGGGGTTGACCCGAATCTTGTGCCATATTAGTTTATCAAAACTTTTACAAGGATTAATCAGGAGTGTTTATATATTTATGTTTCTAAACAGTTATATATATAATTTTATTCTATTAACACGATGGTAATGCATTTTTTAAATGCTAAATATGTTAAAATATTTTTTCAACTATGTTCTTTGTCTTGGACAAAAGTAATTAATAAAAATTAATAGGGTATACAATGATTTGTAATTAACTTATTATAGATCATATAAAATAGAACTTTTATTATTAATTTGTTTTTATTTACTTATTTTTTTGTTAAACCAACATTTATAGAATCATTTGGATATATGAGTAACACCAGGAAGATATTAGATGTAACTATCATTGGATACTATAAATTATATATCTATAAATATGTTGTTCAAACTGATACTTTCAACATTTTTTATTTAATAAGTTATTTTTAATTTTTCTTGATGAGACAATGTGTTTATTAGAATTGTTTATTTACTGGTTTTTTTATCTTAAATGAGTAGTTCATAGTTCAAATAAATAAATATTTACATATAATATCTTGAATATTCAAATATATACTCCGTGATTTATCTATCTGTATTATTTATTTTAGGTTTAATTAATATTCCAAATATCTTCCTTATTGTATAATAGTTTTAGTATTATTTAATGTAGTTGACTGACTTAATTCGTCTAATATATAAATGTACAAGAATGATAAAGAAGTAAACAAAAAGATTTAGATACAATAGTTTGAATCATTAAATATAAGAACGGCTTTCCAAATGGTGAAATATTTGATATTATCGGCAAACTAATTTTTATGAAGGAAGAATCGAAAGAAGATGAAGAACATGTGAGTATAAGTATCTATTTACATGGTTATTAAGTGACATTCCCATTGGTAAAATAATCACCAAAAACATATTTAATCATACCAATACCATTATATAATTATTATTCCATAAAATCTTAGATGAATAAAAAATGAAAATTTGATCATATATGATACATAATAATGATGGTCATATTCATATATGATCAAATTTTCATTTTTATTCATCTAAGATTTTATGGAATAATAATTAAAATATAGTGTCTGTGAATTTATATATATAATGGTATTGGTATGATTAAATATGTTTTTGGTGATTATTTTACCAATGGGAATGTCACTTAATAACCAAGTAACTTAAATTTGTATTTTCTACAAAAAAACAATTAATGCCTAAGTGTGGAATGGTTTTAAACCTATCAAAGCAAATACTAATTTATCTATATTAAGTATTAGAATTGTGCTAGGATTAATGTGCGTGGTTAACCCGAATCTAGTGCAAAACTAGTTTATCAAAAATTATACAAAGATCAATCAGGATTTATATTTATAAACAGCTATATATATGTATTAAATTTGTGATATTAATACGATGGTAACACATATTCTTAAATAGATTCTAAATAAGTTAAAACATGTAATCAACTATGATCTTAGTCTTTCATAGTAGTAATTAATAATAATCAGAAGGATATATGATGATTTGTAAATAACTTATTATAGATCATATAAAATCAGAATTTTTATTATCTATATCTTTTTTACTTATTATTGCTAAAAACATTTATAAAATCATTTGGATATAACTAGATTAAAACCAGAAAGATCTTTGATGTAACTATAATTATATTCTATTAATTATATTTTATGAATATGTTGTTGAAACTGATACTTTCAATATATTTTTATCTAATAACATATTTAAAATTTTCTTGATAATACTATATGTTAATTAGAATAGTTTATTTACTAGTTTTCCTATCTTAAATGAGCAATTCATACTTAAAATAAATAAATATTTACATAAAATATCTTGAATATTCAAATATATACCCAGTGATTTATATATCTTTATTATTTGTTTTATGTTTTAATTAATATTCAAAATATCTTACTTATTAATAATAGTTTTTAGTATTATTTAATGCAGTTGAATGACTTAATACATCAAATCTGTAAATGTACCTGAATGATAAAGGAGTAAGGACAAAGATTTAGTTATAATATTTAGATTAGTTAAAGAAAAGAATGGCTTCTACAAATGGTGAAGTTTTTGATACTATCGGCAAACTCATTCTTTATACTTTGTTGTTTCTACAAAAGTTAATTATATTTTATGCAATTTAGGGTTTGGAGAAAACCGTTAGTCAAATAACTTTAAGAATAAAAGATCATTTTGGACTTCGAAAATTTGAAAGAAATCAAACATTTCAATATTGGTAAATTAGTTGAGTTTCATCTGAAGATCATAGATAATTATATTGAAGAGAAAAAAAACTTATTGATGCGTTGGAGGCTTGCTCGTGTATCTCAATGGGAACATTTCAACCGATAAGAAAACTAATAACTAATATATGAACATCATTACCATGTATCGTACATGATCAAATTTTCTCTTTTTCTTCATCTAAATATTTTATGGAATAATAATTAAATTACATTTTATGTGAATATATATATATATAATGGTATTCTTATGATTAAATATGTTTTTGATGATTATTTTACCAATAGGAATGTCACTTAATAACCAAAAGCAAGTGAAATTTTTATTCTATAGAAAATGTAATACCTACATGTGTAAAATGGTTCTAAACCTATAAAATAATTACTAATTAATCTACATCAAGAATCAGGATTCTGCTAGGACTAATGTGTGCGGTTGACCCGAATCTAGTGCCAACTTAGTTTGTCAAAAACTGTAAAAGGAATAGTCAGAATCTCTACCCTTTATGCTTTTTTTTTTACTTTTTCCACACCGGAAAAACTTTGTCTGATTGGCATTATTTCCTAGGACACCCATCTGCTTCTATTCTTAAAGCTGTTATTTCAAAATTTCCATGCCTTGCACCTATGTGTAACCTGAAACACTTTGTGCTAAGATCGTGCCATCAATAAACACACAAAAACTACCTTTTCACCAAAACCCCATCCACTCCTATCGTCTACTTCACTATATTTACACCAATTTTTGGAGCCCTCCAATTGTTTATGTTGATAATTTTAAGTACTCTCTTGTACTTGTAGACCACTTCAGTTGCTACACGTGGCTCTACTGTTAAAATTAAAGTAGCAAGTATAAGATACATTCAAAGTGTTCAAGGGTCTTGTCGAGAATCACTTCTAAACAAATTGGCACATTGTATTCGTTATTCTTATAATGGTGGAGAGTATGTAGCTCTACGACATCTTCTTAATGAAAACTCTCATCTGAAATGATTCATACTCTTATATATATACTTTGTTGTTTCTACAAATGTTTATTATATTTTATGCAATTTAGGGTTTGGAGGAAAACGTTAATCGAATCCCTTGATAAAAAATCATTTTGGACATCGAACTGTTGACAGCAATCAAACATTTAAAATAAAGATAAATTAGTGAGTCTCAGCTGAAGATTATAGATGATAATATTGAAGAGAAAAACAATCTTATTGAAGTGATGGAGGCTTGCTCATGTAAACTCAATGGGAGCAGTCTCAACCAATAAGAAAACCAATAACTAATATGTGAACATCATTATCATATATCATATATGATCAAATTGTCATTTTTATTCATCTAAAGCTTTTATGGAATACCAACACGTGTAGAACGATTTAAAACCTATAAAAACAATTATTAATTTATATAAATTAATTATTGGGATTGTACTAAGATTAATATGGGTGGTTGACCCGAATCAAGTGTCAAATTAGTTTCTCAAAATTATACAAGGATTAACCAGATGTTTATATATATATATATATATATATATATATATATATATATATATAAATTCTTGATTTTAAAACGATGGTAATAAATATTCTTAAATAGATTCTAAATATGTTAAAACATGTTTTCAACTATGCTATTAGTCTTGCATAATAGTAATTAATAATAATTAGTAGGATATATGATGATTTGAATTAACTTATTATAGATCATATAAAATCAGATTTTTTTTTATTTTTTTATTGTTAACAACATTTATAGAATCATTTGAGTATAACACCAGAAAGATCTTCGAGGTAACTATAAGTATATCCTATAAACTATATATCTATAATTTTTTTGTTGAAACTGATACTTTCAATATTTTTTGTTTAATAAGATATTTAATTTTTCTTGATGAGACTGTATATTTATTAGAAATTTTTTATTTACAGGTTTTCTTATCGTAGATGCGTAATTCATAGTTCAATTAAATAAATAAATATTCGCATAGAATATCTTCAATGTTCAAATATATACTCAGTAATTTATCTATCTGTATTATTTATTTTAGGTTTTAATTAATATTCCAAATATCTTCCTTATTGTATAATAGTTTTAGTATTATTTAATGTAGTTGACTGACCTAATTCGTCTAATATATAAATGTGCAAGAATGATAAACAATAAATAAAAAGAATCACTACAAGAAAACATCGTTATTCTGAGGGACATACCGAGGGAAAATGAGTTCCTCGGAATTTTCTGACCAAAAACCGAGGAAATACCGAGGAAACCAAGAAATGTGGTTTCCTTGGAATTTCCTCGGTCTTGGTTTCCTCGGTATTTCCTCGGTTTTTGGTCAGAAAATTCCGAGGAAGACACATTACCTCGGTATATTCCGAGGGAATACCGAGGAAACCATGTTTGTCGGAAAAAACCGACGGGGATTTTAAAAATTCCGAGGACTTTTTGTAGCCGTTAGAGAGCCGTTGGAGAGCCGTTGGGGGATTTTAAAAATTCCGAGGAAATTCCGAGGAAGTGTCGGTTCTCCTCGGAATTTCCTCGGAATTTCTTCAGTATGTCGGCAGGATTTCATCTATAAATACAGCCACCCCTCTTCCTCTTCATTCACTCCATTTCTTCTTCTTCCCTCCTACTATCACGAATTTGGTTTCAAAAAAACATGTCTTCTTCAAATTATTTTCGTTCTTGAATCGATCGACCTCATTTGGATCCGGACACGAGATTGCTTACGGAAGAATACCAACGAGGTATAACCGAATTCATGGGGTTAGTTCGCCGACAACCTGAAGCAGAAACATGTAAGTTAAGATGTCTTTGCTCTAATTGTAAAAATAGAAAGGTTATTAAAGAGTGGGATGTTTGGACTCATCTATATTTGACTAGGTTTACACGAAGTTACAAAATTTGGTATCATCATGGGGAAACTGATTATGAACTTGGTAGTACTAGCGAACCTCAGCCGGCGGTTAGATTAGAAGAACCAATTAGAACGGATGTAGATTATGGTGTAGGTACTGAGCAGATGGTAAATGATCATTTTAGAGGGGAAGATTTACCCAATGCAGAAGCTAGGAGATTTTATGATATGTTGGATGCTGGAAAGCAACCATTGTACGAAGGTTGCAGAGATGGTCATTCAGCTTTATCATCTGCTACAAGACTGATGGGCATTAAAACAGATTATAACTTGGCTGAAGACTGTGTGGATGCGATAGCTGATTTTGTTAAAGGTATTCTACCTGAGGATAATGTAGCTCAAGGTTCATACTACGAGGTTCAGAAACTCGTAGCTGGTGTTGGTTTATCTTATCATGTAATAGATGTATGCAGCGATAACTGCATGATTTATTGGAGGGCGGATGACCAGCGGATTACATGCAAATTTTGTGGGAAGCCTCGTCATAAAGATACGAGTGGAAGAGTTCCAGTGCCATATAAAAGGATGTGGTATTTGCCTTTGACGGAAATGTTGCAGAGGTTGTATCTTTCGGAACGCACATCGCAACGAATGAGATGGCATGCGGAGCACTCAACAGATGGTGAGATTAGACATCCTTCAGATGCAAAAGCGTGGAAGCATTTCCAATCAAAGTATCCCGACTTTGCGTATGAGAGAAGAAATGTCTACCTTGGATTATGTACTGATGGTTTCAGCCCGTATGGGAAGAGTGGAAGACAATATTCTCTATGGCCAGTCATTGTTACACCATACAACTTACCCCAAACTTGTGCTTGCGACGAGAGTTTCTGTTTCTCTCCATTCTCGTTCCCGGACCAGAGCATCCTAAGAGATCACTTGATGTGTTTCTTCAGCCACTAATATATGAGTTGCAACAACTATGGGCTGAAGGTGCTGAAACGTACGATATTTCGTGTAAAGAGAACTTTCAAATGCGGTTAGTACTAATGTGGACAATAAATGATTTTCCAGCATATGGTATGTTATCTGGATGGACAACGCATGGGAGGCTATCATGTCCATATTGTCAAGATGACACAGATGCTTTCCAACTAAAGAACGGAAGAAAAACGTGTTGGTTTGACTGTCACAGACGATTCCCACCACCTGATCATCCATACCGTCGGAGTAAGACTTTGTTTAGGAAGAACAAGCAGGTGTTTGATGGTCCACCTGAGGAAGTTAATGGGAAAGGTTTGAAGACACAACTAAGAGATTTTGGTGCAGCAAGGACGCCAGACGTCGGTGGACATGAGCGTTTTCCGGTAGATGCTGTTGGAGAACTACATAACTGGCACAAAAAAATATTTTCTGGGATCTGCCATACTGGGAGGATCATCTGCTAAGGCATAATTTAGATGTCATGCATATTGAGAAGAACTTTTTTGACAATCTCATGAACACGATCCTTAACGTTCAAGGTAAAACAAAGGATAATTTGAAGTCAAGACTGGATTTAGTCGATATATGTGCTCGTTCAGAACTTCATGTTGATGGGAATGGTAGGGCTCTTTTCCCATATACCGACTTGATGCAGAGGGAAAAAATGCGTTCTTTGATTGGATTTCAAAAGATGTGGAGTTTCCAGACGGTTACACATGTAATTTGCGTAACTGTATCGACAGAAAGGAAGGAAAGTTTATTGGCTTGAAAAGTCACGATTGCCATGTGTTGATGCAGCGCCTCCTTCCGTTTGCCTTCAAGGAACTATTACCACGAAATGTTCATGAAGCAATTGCAGGGATAAGTGCTTTCTTCCGCGATTTATGCACCAGATCAGTGACTCTTGAAGGTATTGAAAATCTGAAGACTAACATAGCCGTGATTCAGTGCAACCTTGAGAAGATATTTCCTCCCTCATTTTTGATGTTATGGAGCATCTTGTTATTCACCTGGCAAGAGAATTGGAACTTGGTGGTCCTGTGCAGTATAGATGGATGTATCTGTATGAGCGGTATATGTTCCATTTGAAGAAGATGGTGAAAAATTTAAGTAGGGTGGAAGGTTCTATAGTCGCACAGATGATCAATGAAGAAATTTCAAACTTTGCCGAACACTACTTTCCAGCAGAAGTTCAGACCAAAAACAGAAGACCTGCTCGGCATGATGATAGAGGGAACGGGCAACATATCATGTTAAGGTTCCAGATATTTTCACAGATGTTGGACGACTTAGCGGAAAACCAAAGGACCGTCGACTTACTGAGCAGGAGCGAAGTCATTTGCAAACATATTTGCTCACCAACTGCGAAGATGTTCTTCAATATGAGAGGTAAGTTTATTATCTTACAAATTTTTATTTTAACAAATGAACATTTATATCTTAACTAATTACATTATTGTCATCACATGTACATGATTTTCATTGCAAAAAGCGGTTCGAATATAGATACGCCACAGAGGAGGAACTAGAAGAAATGAAGCAGAAAGAATTTGCTGGATGGATGTTTACTTATGTGAGTGCCTTAAACAAATTAAAATATCATTTATCACATATTTATACAAATTAAAATATCATTTATCACATATTTATACTAATTCATTATATAGGTGTCTGCTGGTTTGGCCAGAGGTGAAACATTTGACGCTTGGATACGCGAGATGGTGGTTGGACCAAACTATGTTGTGAAGTCATATCCGAGATTTTGTACTCGAGGATATGCATTCACAACTGAAAAGAGGAGACGTTCGCGTACGACCTATGATGCTGGCGTTTGTTCTACATCAGGAGATGATGTATACTACGGACACATACATGAGATTATGGAAATCAAGTATTTGGGCATGCTTGGATTGCGTTGTACTGTTTTCTATTGTGATTGGCACGACAACACTCCAGATCGAGGTGTGAGAACAGATGCATTTGGTGTTACATCAGTACATTCGAGGCGAAAGCTGCAATATTATGATCCTTTCATTCTTGCTTCTCAGGCCGATCAGGTAAGTAAATGTTAATTATTCAGAATGATTGATCATAATTTATACTTTTACTAATAATTTTTTAAGTGTTAAAGGTTTGTTATATCAAGTACCCCCGGGTAAGGAACAGAGATGATCTATGGGTTACTGTTACAAGACTCAACCCGAGAGGCCAAGTTCAAGGAAGTTCTGAGCTGGAAGACCCACTACAACCAATCACATCCGACAACTTAAGTGCAGCAGAAGATGTAGCTGAAGGTGGCCTTGTAGTCGATTTAACCGACTTCGCAGAGGAAGCCGTCGTTTACGCAGAGGATGAACCAGTTATTGGAGAGTTTCACAAGGATCCAGATTCAGATTCATCTGGTGATGATGACTCGGAAACAGACTAGCTTCTTTTTTTTTAATAGAAATACCGAGGAAATTCCGAGGGACTTCAGGTTTTCCTCGGAAATCCCTCGGAATATTCCGAGGAAGGTTTGGGGTTTTCGGTTTAAAACCCCTAGTTCCTTGGAATTTCCTCAGAAAGGTAATGGTTTTCAGTATTTCCTCGGAATTCCCTCGGAATATTCTGAGGAATTTCCGAGGAACTATGGGTTTTAAACCAAAAACAACGTTTTGCGGATTGAATAACACGTATATAACCTTCATTAAGTGTCTTAACCAGATTATGAAGTCAAACTTTGGTGTTTTAGACGATAACAAACACTTTTACGATTGCATGAATGAAAACCACACAACATAAGAGAAACACTTATACACTTTAATAAACGTTAAAGGGAATACTTACAATTATTTTTGAATTTTTGTTATTTCATGGTTTATGATCATCTATACAAAGAATCCTCAATGGTATGCATTACATTTGTATAAGAAATGAAATACGGCAAAAAAAAATCGAGGTTTTGAAACCCCAAACCCTGTTTCCTCGGAATATTCTGAGGAAATTCCGAGGAAGATACTTTCCGTCGGAATATACTTACCCGGGAAAACCAATCCGCGTGAAAATTTTCGCGAACCGCTAAGTGTTATATATTTAATGATTCCGACGGAATACCGACGAACCCGTTTCCGTCGTAATCATTAAATATATAACATAACACTTCTTCTTCTTCTTCTCCGCCGCATCTCATCTCTCTCATTCTCTTCTCTCAATTCTCTCCGATCTATCTCAATCATCCGCCGGCGAATCTTCTACCCAAGCCCACATCTCTTCTCCACTTCTAAAATCATGTAAGAATCTATGAAAACCTTGTATTTTTCAATTTCTTAGGGTTTGTGAGATTAGATTTTCAGATTTTAAGTTGTTTGATGGATAGTTTAGGATTGAATGGATAGTTTAAGTTAGGATTGTTGTTTTTAGTTTTTTGGAATTATTTTTCTTTTTTGGTTAAAATTCAAAACGTTTTTGTATTTTTAAAACGTTTTTTTGATTTTTTAAAAACGTTTTTTGATTTTTAAAATCGTTTTTCAAGTTTCCAGTAATAAACTATGTATAATAAAATTTTTTAAAAATTTTAAAAATATTTATAAACCTTTTCTATATTTATAAACAATTTATATTTTTTATACATATATATATCTATATATATATATATATATATAAATCATGTATAATAACAATTTTTAAATTTTTTAATAATTTTTATACATATATATGTATAAATCATGTATAATAACAATTTATAAAAAAATTATAATTTTATATATTAAAACTATTTTGTAATTATTAAACTATTTTTTATATATTAAAACTATTTTGTAATTATTAAACTATTTTTTGGTGAGTATTGTGATTATGAAAACGTTTTGGAATTTTTTTTTGTTTTTATTAATTTTGTGGGTATGAAACGTTTTTGTATATAAAATCTCTTTTTTGTATTATAAAATCATTTATATAATTATTAAACATTTTTAATATCTATAAAACATCTTTTGTGATTAAAAATTATTATTTGGAATTTTTTAAAATATATATATATATATATATATATATATATATATACAGGTCTTATGATGATCAGAGCCGGCCTCGACAACGTCGTAGTCGTGGTGGTACGGGGAGCCACTCCATTCAGGGTTCTGTATCGCCCCACAGCTCCTACCATACATCTCCCTCTCCATTTCCCTCTCATGCTCCTCCCGCTCCCGTTGCTGCACCCGCTCCTGCTCCTGCTCCTGCTCCTGAGGGTCCTCCGGGAGTGATGAGAGTTGCGGAGTTTGTTCGACAGCCCGATCGTGACCATCTTCCCTATCTCACTCCGTATCCACGTGGACGGGGTCAAACATGATAATTAAACCTTTTTTTTCATTAAAATTTGATTCATTTTTAATAATTTGTTCTTTTTATTAGGTTCAACCGATTCTCGAACGGGATCAGCGCATGGATCAACCGTATGATGTACTCGGCCCTCGACAAGGGACATCCGACTTTCACCGACTTCCCTACCGACAAGCAGCATCTGTGGTTTCAACAGTTTGCGGTAAGTATTCTAATTTTTTACTTATATTTTTAATCTTTAATATAAATTTTCTACTAATTGTGTTTTATTTTCAGCAAGAATTCAACTGGAATGCCGATGATACGTTGTATATCTATCACCACTTCGTTCATAAAGTTATGGACAACTATGGGAAGCAGATCCACGAGTGGAAGAAGAAGTGGGAAATAAAGAAGGTTGATTTTTATTTATTAAACAATTTTTTAATTTAATAAAATATTTTTTTATTTATTTAACAATTTTTTTTATTAAAAGGTCCCAAAGTCGATGAACCTCACGGTCTGGCAGGAGTTGGGTGTGCATTGGAGTAAGGATGAGACGAAAGAAACTTCTTCCACCAACTCCACCAACCGCAGGAGCGAGCGTAAAGGGAAGGGCGTCTTCAAGCATAACTTGTGTGCTCAATCTATTGCCACTCTGGGGGATCGCATGGTAAGCTAGTCGCTTTTTATTCTATTATTTAAGTTTTTAAATTTTATTTTTGTGCATTTCTTCTAATTACTAATGTTTGTTTAATTTATGTTTTTTCAAGGCGGAAGAAAATGAGGGCGAGCCGGTTGATGATCTCGCCCTAATGAAGAGGGCGTATACCAACAAGAAGACTGGCCAGATTGATGATGGTGTTGTGAGGGATGTGGTCACCCTGATCGACACTCAGGTGGAAGACGAAGTGTCTCAGCTTCAAACCGAGGATGACGATTCGACGGGTTCGACCTACTTGCCTCGGGTTCGGATCAACGAAATCGTTGAATCGGTAAGTTCTTTTTTTAAAGTTCAATTCATCTTTTCTATTATTTAAATTTGGAACTTTTCTATTTCAGTCGGTTCCAAAGAAGAAGGGACGTTTGTTCGGTTTGGGTCGTCGGTCCCAGTCGGTTCCGTCTTCTGCTGCACCACCGTCATTTGTTGATCCAGAAGTACTTATGGGTCAGTTGCAGGATAAGGATGATCGTATATCTGCGTTGGAGACCCAGATGGCGACTCAACAAGGCGGGCGTTGAGGCACAGAGAAAGCTGAACGAGCATATGATGGAGATGATGAGGAGGTTGCACTCGAACGAGGTGTTCCGAGCATGCCAGACCCGAACGCCCAAAACCCATAGTTTTTTTTTTCAAAAACTCGGAATGCTTTATTTTTATTTGTACGACTTTGAATTTTATATAATATGTTTTCAGTTTTAATTTTAATTTTATATTTTCGAATTTAAATTTCAAAAATTATTTTTTTTAAAAAAATATTTTTTTGTCGAAATATACCGAGGGAGCCTTTGCTCGGAATTTTCCGAGGGCAGGCTTCCTCGGAATTTTCCGAGGGCAGTGTTCCTCGGTATTTTCCGAGGGCAGACTTCCTCGGAATTTTCTGAGGCAGGCTTCCTCGGAATTTTCGAGGAGCAATCTTCCTCGGAACATTTCGTCGGAACTTCCGAGGATTCTTCCCTCGGAAGTGTCCTCGGTATATACCGAGGGAGAGCTTCCTCGTATATCCAAGATGTTTCCGACGAACCGTGGTCCTCACAGTTTCCTCGATTATGTTTCCTCGAATTCGTCAGAAAATTCGAGGGAATTCGAGAAAAATGAAATCTGAGGAGTTTTTTCGAGGAATATTTCCGTATGTCGTCGAATACGATTCCAACGACATACCGATGATTTTAGCCCTCGGTATGAGCATGTTTTCTTGTAGTGAAGGCTTTCAAATGGTGAGTTTATTATTTTCGCGACTAATTTTATGAACAAGAATTCAAAAGAAGATGAGAGATGTATTATCAGTATCTATCGGCAGACTCATTCTTATGTACTTTTCTGTCTATAAAAACGTAATTATATTTTATGCAATTTAAGGTTTGGAGAAAACGTTTACTTGACTCGCTTGTTAAAAAAAATCATTTTGACATCGAAAACATTTGAAAGAAATGAAAACATTTCAAATAATAGATAAATTAGTTGAGTCTCATATGAATATCATAAAAATTATATTGAAGAGAAAAACAACTTTTGATCGTTGGAGGCGATGGAGGCTTGCTCATGTAAGTCAACGAGAACAGTCTCAACCGATAAAAAACCAGTGACTAATATATGAGCATCATTATTTCATGTATCATACATTATCAAATTTTCATTTTTTATTCATCTAAATATTTTATGGAATAAATAATCAAAATATAGTTCTGTGAATATATATATATATATATATATATATAATGGTATTTGTATGATTAAATATGTTTTTGGTGATTATTTTACCAATGAGAATGTCATTTAATAACCAAACTAAGTAAATTTGTATTTTCTACAAAAAATTAATGCCTAATGTTTAGAACGTTTAAACCTATAAAATAAATTACTAATTTATCTAAACTAAATATTGGAATTGTGTTAGGATTAATGTGCACAGTTGACCCAATCTAGTGCAAAACTAGTTTATCAAAAATTATACAAACATTAATCAGGATTTATATTTATAAACAGCTATATATATTATATATATAGATATATATATTAATTTTTGTTATTAATACGATGGTAGTACATATTCTTAAACAGATTCTAAATAAGTTAAAACATGTAATCAACTATGATCTTAGTCTTTCATAGTAGCAATTAATAATAATCAGTAGGATATATGATGATTTGTAAATAACTTATTTATAGATCATATAAAATCAGAATTTTTCTAATTTATATCTTTTTTTTTACTTATTTATTGCTAAACAACATTTATAAAATCATTTGGATATAAATTGATTAAAACCATAAAGATCTTTGATGTAACTATATTATATTTTATTAATTATATATATAACAATATGTTGTTGAAACTGATACTTTCAATATATTTTCATCAAATAAGATATTTAATTTTTTTTGATGATACTATATGTTAATTAGAATAGTTTATTTACTGGGTTTCCTATCTTAAATGAGTAATCATAATTCAAATAAATAAATATTTACATAGAATATCTTGAATATTCAAATATATACCTAGCGATTTATATATCTGTATTATTTGTTTTATGTTTTAATTAATATTCAAAATATCTTACTTAATATATATAGTTTTTAGTATTATTTAATGTAGTTGAATGACTTAATACATCAAATCTATAAATGTATCTGAATGATAAAGAAGTAAAGACAAAGATTTAGTTATAATATTTGGATTAGTTAAGGAAAAGAATGTCTTCCACAAATGGTGAAGTTTTTCATACTATCGGCAAACTCATTCTTTATACTTTTTTGTTTCTAAAAACATTAATTATATTTTATGCAATTTAGGGTTTGGAGAAAACGTTAGTAAAATACCATTAAGAATAAAAATCATTTTAGACATCGAAAATTTGAAAGAAATCAAACATTTCAATAATGATAAATTAGTTGAGTTTCATATGAAGATCCCATATAATTATATTGAAGAGAAAAAACAATCTTATTGATGCGTTGGAGGCTTTCTCGATGGAGGCTTGCTCGTGTAAGTCAACGGGAACATTTCAACCGATAAGAAAACCAATAACTAATATATGAACATCATTACCATGTATCATACATTATCAAATGTCGTTTTTTCTCATCTAAATATTCTGGGATAAAAATTAAATACATTTATGTGAATTATATATATATATAATATATATATATATATATATAATATATATATATAATATATTATATATATAATGGTTTCTTATGATTAAATATGTTTTTGGTGATTATTTTACCAACAGAATGTCACTTAATAACCAAAAGCAAGTGAAATTTTATTTTCTACAGAAAATGTAATACCTACATGTATAAATGGTTCTAACCTATAAAATAATTACTAATTAATATAAATCAAATATTGGGATTCTACTAGGATTAATGTGTGCGGTTGCCCGAATCTAGTGCCAAATAGTTTGTCAAAAATTATAAAAGGAAGAATCAGGAGTTTTTATATTATATTTCTATACAGATATATATATATATATAAATACTTACATTGTATAACGGCTTAACTATAAAACAATTAGTAATTATCTAAATCAAGAATCGGATATAAACTACTGCTCAAAATCATACATATTGAAGCAATGCAGCATTTAATACATAGAAAAATTAGTTGAGTCTCAGCTAAAGATCATAAATAATTTATAATAGTGTTGAAAAGTTTGATAATCTTATTGAAGTGATGGAGGCTTGCTCATGTAAAGAATGGCGAGAGTGTCTACTGATAAGGAAATGAATAATTATAAAAAATAAACATATTGCCATGTCATATACGATTAATTTGTCAGATCATTTTCCATTTAAAACTTCTATGGAATAATAAATGAAATGCAAAAAGATGTTGTTTTTCATTTTTTTAACACATGTCTTTGCATCAATATATAAAAGGTGTTCTCATAACTAAATATATTTCGTTTGAGGATTTATTTTACCAATAGGAATGTCAGTGAATAACTAAAACTAAGTGAAAATTTTATTTTCTACATAAAATGAAATATCTGAATGTGTAGAACGTTTTTTTTACTTACAAAAGAATACAATATCTAATTTATATAAATATGCAAGAAAATTGTTCTCTTAAATATTTTCTTTTTGTAGTAAAATTATTATTATATTAGTAGAATACATGAGGATTATTTTTTAATCAGTTTATAATAGATCATATAACGTCAAAATTTAGTTTAGTTATTCTTTTAAAAACATTTATAGAACCATTTGGATAACAGTTGATTAACATCATCAATATGGTTTTGGTATCTATTATATTATCCTATAAATAATACATCCACAAAAAATATTATCTATATTGATAAAATTTAATATTTGTAATTGAATAATATTTTTTCTCGGTTGTTACTATGTGTTTATTTAGATAGTGTTCGTTTATATATAGGATTACTAATCTATAATGAGAAAGTTATAGTACAAGTCATTTACATTCACTTAGTATATTTTGAACTACGGTTTGCCCCCTACAGGCGGGTTAGTAATAGAAAGAATTATATAATATATCACAAAAATTTATTGATTTTTTTTAAAATGCTTAGTTTACTTTAAATTAAAAGTATCATTAATTTTTACTATGTATGTTTTGCTATTATTATTAGAGATTGGGTTTATCTTAATATGAAAAAGGCTTTCATGAATATGTGATAGTTTTACATACTTTAATATTTTCTACCTTAATTATGATTGTAAGTAGAACGATTTTTTGAGTTTACATAATCATGGATTATACTTTTGCTCTTATGTGTTATTTTCCAATGAGCGAATATAATGATGACACTATAGATATACAAATTCTTAAAAATAAAATTATAATACAAAAACTACAATCATACATGTAATTTATATACTTAAAATTACAGTTATCATTTGAATGTATTATTTATTTTTGGATAATTCTGATATTTTTGTTGAAATGCTGCTTGTTATATATCTTCATCTTGCTTTACCCAGCTTGCCATTTGATTTTATTTTTTGATGAAACATGAAATGGTGGGTAAAATCCGTGAAATTTTTTTACTTGTTTTATACATTTGTTTTTATGTTTAATGGCAACACATTATAAATTAGTTCACTGTTAGTTTCGCCCACCTAACATTCTTGATTGTTTGTAGAGGAAATGCTGGTGTGATGTCGGCTGTTAAATGTATAACTGAAATTCTTAGTCGTTCACAAAATTTAGGTTAATCCGCACAATGCATCGCGAAGATGTGACCGACCTGTATTTAAAACAGTTTTGATTACCAGCAAACTCTTTTGGTGAATGATATATTAAGTAATAATTATTTTGGTACCATCAATAGGTTAATCTTCGTGGATTTTCTCTTTTTGCCTTTTATGTTTTTACATTGTTTCAACATGTACTGGCCTGAACTAATTAATTTTCTTTTCTCATTCCTTGATCAACATATCCACTTTTTACCAACAGCCCAAACAATATATGCATAAATGAAATAAGTAGTGTTTATCCAAAACGATAAAGAAAATACATTTTATATTGACTTAAATTGAACTCACCTGTTCACCCATCTTTCCGTTGATGGTTCCATGTTTGATTGCAGCTATCAGCTCTGCCCATTCTTGATGAACTGTTTAACATCATCGATAGAATTTCTCCGTTTTCAAGTAAACGGTGATATCAATCATTACTAAATTTTGCGTCAACTTCACTTCAACTACACGGCTTGCTGTGTTGCAAAGTTAAGTTCATCTTCACAACACTGATAAAAATGGATTAAATTCTTTTTCTCTCACTTGTAGTTTCCTTACGAAACTGTTTGAGCATATATGATTTACACGAGCATCATTTTCTAAGAAAATCACATCTTCAATGCCTAGTGTATAAGTGGTGTCTTATTGTTATGTAAAGGATATGTATATGTATTTATACAGAGACCATAGGACGTATTAGGTCTAGACATTAACTATATATTCCATAAGTGTAAGATACGAAAGATATTCTTGTGCTTTGGAACATATATATATATATATATATATATAATAATGTCTAGACCTAATACGTCCTATGGTCTCTGTATAATGCTTGTACATATCCTTTACACCTAGACCCATGGCCTTGCACCTCCTTCTCTTTTCGTCAAGAATATTTGATAAAGAAGCTCGGATGTTATTAACGTATTTTTGGGTGAGTATCAATTTTGGCAGATCTTGTTCTGGTTTATACCAGTTATCAGGGAGCCCTTATTTTTCCTTCGTTGTTATTGTTTTCTAAACATCTTTAGTCAAGTTAGTTTATGGTGGATAGGATCAAGAGAAACATATATAGATACTTCCAAGTAATAAAATATTCTTTAGCTTAGGACATGAGCTTTTTCTTCCCAAGAGACGAGTGTCAGCTATAATCTGGTCGGTTTGGTCATGTCTTAATATTGCATAGTCAATTACTCTCATAATTTCTGAAAACGTGAAATTCTTATATTCCACTTCCACATGATCTACAAACCATAAATAAGAATTAAAGAGTGTCAAGGTTATGATTTGAGGTTTTCCAGAAAATGGAAAATGTAGGCGGAGAATAGCACATTTGTCCTTAAATGTTTCTCATCCTAATGGACTCTCTTATAGAAATCTGTTTCTGCATTCTGTAGGTTTTGGTGGGGTGGGATCTGGAAGGTAAGTTTTCTATTTGATAATATTGCCAGCTTTTGGGGTCTTATGTTTTGTAATCAAGTGTTTTTGCCATTTTGATCTAAATTGTATCACAGATTGTGAATGACTGTTCACAATTCGTGGGACCTCAGCTTATGAAAGAGTTCTTAAAGGTTTGTCTTTTTCCCTTTGCCAAGCGGACACAATGCTTCAACGCTTTGTAGAATTTTCACTCCATCGATTACTAAAATAAGGGTTTAAACGTTATATCTAGATTAAAACTCCTACCATCGTTTGTATATTTTGTTTTTGATGGTATCTCACAGTGTGGTCTTAATAAATTATGCAGTCAATGCAACTTAATGAAGCAGCCCCGATATGTTACAGCCCCTGATGCTGAGTCACTTCAGGTGTGTATAACTTTGTTAGATTTTCCTCCTTTAGCTTTGTCTAATTCTCGATATCAATGTGTTTCATAATTGTATTATTTTTGTACATAAACATTTGATTCTAAAATGAGATGCTTGAAGAAAATCCTTTTCTGCAAACATTTGTCCGAACCATGAGGAAATGAAGAATTATGGGAAGTCACCGATCTGCACACCAAGAGTCTTCTTTCCTCGGGGTAATAATCGCATCTTATCACCCATTCTTTCTATAATAATTTCTGCATTTGTATGGCATTATATGGCTTCTCACATGTTTTGTTTGACAAAATATTAACTCAAGATTAATTATAGGCTTCTTACTAAGTCTAGAGAGAAAATGGTCTATACGGCTATATCATACTCCCAAATCCTGAAGATAGTGAGAAAATGCATCAAGGGGAAGGTGTGCTGCTGGAGATAGTGCACGACATGTTCCACAGTAGCACATGGAGAGTCAAAGAACCAAAGTCATGCTTCCGTAATAATAAAAGAAATTTTATTGAATGTAGCTATTTAATTTTTTTCCTTTGAGGACATCATTTTGTTAGCTAATTTTTATGAAGACATCTTACATACACTAATATAATCTTATATGATATTACACGAACTATGTATATTATTTTAATTCGAAAAATAATATAATATCTATATGTATATCTACGTTTGAATTTTTATAGTAATTGTCTAGAATTTGAAGAAAAGAATTAGTTAGAGATTGGTTGTTACGACTTTATGGAAGTGTTTCTATTTGTGGACGTTTAATTTTAGTGTGTTAGTTGTGCTACTTATTTTTCATAAACATGTTGTATAATATCAGAAATAATGTGCTAAAGAGTAAAAAGTTTAGCAAGCCATACTCCAAATTTACTGAAAAAATCAAAGCGAAAATAATGAAAATTATACAAATTTAAAAATAGACAAACCACTATGCACGGTGAAAATATATTGTTTTAAATAGGAAATAAATAAGTCTTAAATATTATTGGGAAAATCTTGAAATTCTCCATGACTTATATTCATTCTATAGTAGTTACAATCAGTTAAGGAAAGTTATTTATGGTTACTGCATATATTAAAATGATACTATTCTATATTTAAACAAAACTGTATATTTCATTTGTCATATTGCAACAGTTATGGTATCATATATTAGTAAAAAGATGAAAATATAAAAATTAATGATATTTGACCAAGAACAACATTGGTATAGATAGACATTTACTTAATGTAGTTGACTGACTGGATTCATCAAATCTATAAATTTACCGAATCATAAGAAGTGAAGACAATAATCAAGATATATTTTAAGATATGGATTCATTAAAGAAAACAATGGCTTCCACAAATGATGAAGTTTTTAATATTATCGGTGAACTCATTCTTATGAAGGAAGAATCAAAAGAAGATGAAGAGCATGTGAGGGTACGTATTTATTACACGATTCATTCACTTTTATACTTTTTTTTCTACAAACGTTAATTATATTTTGGACAATTTAGGGCTTGGTGGAAACGTTAACTGAATGCCTTGAAAAAAACAAGATTATATTGGACATCACACATTTGGAAGGAATCAAATATGTAAAAATAGATAAAATATATGAGTCTCAGATGAAGATGATCGATAATCGTATTGAAGAGAACACCAAGCTTATTAAAGCGATAGAGGCTTGCCTGATGGAGGGTTGCTCAATGGAGGGTTGCTCGTTAAAGAAAACAATGGCTTCCACAAATGATGAAGTTTTTAATATTATCGGTGAACTCATTCTTATGAAGGAAGAATCAAAAGAAGATGAAGAGCATGTGAGGGTACGTATTTATTACACGATTCATTCACTTTTATACCTTTTTTTTCTACAAACGTTAATTATATTTTGGAAAATTTAGGGCTTGGTTGAAACGTTAACTGAATGCCTTGAAAAAAACAAGATTGTTTTGTGCATCAAACATTTGGAAGGAATCAAATATGTAAAAATAGATAAAATATATGAGTCTCAGATGAAGATCATCGATAATCCTTATTGAAGAGAACAACAATCTCATGAAAGTGATGAAGGCTTGCCGCGATGGAGGGTTGCTCGATGGAGGGTTGCTCGTTAAACTCAATCGGAACAGTCTCAACCGATAAGAAAACCAATAACTAATATATGAACATATTTATAATATATCATATATGATCAAATTGCCGTGTGTTTCTTCATCTAAAGCTTTATTGAATAATAATTAAAATAAAATTTCTATTCAGATACATAAAATGATTTTCTTATGATTAAATATGTTTTTGATGATTATTTTACTAATATGAATGTTATTGAATAACTAAACTAAGTGAAATGTTTATTTTTACAAAATATGTAACACCTAGATATGCAGAACTGTTTTAAACCTATAAAAATACATTATCTAATCTATCTAAAACAAGGCTTGGGATTGTTCTAGGATTAATGTGTGCGATTGACCATGATCTAGTGCCAAATTAATGAATCAAAAATTATATTGGGATTAAACAGGAGTTGTTTTTTTTTTTCAAATCTACTCTATTAAAATAGAGTTCTATTTTTATCTACTTAACAAATAGTCTAGGTTGAACTATTCCATTTAAGTAGCTTTCATATTATTTTTACTTTATCTAAATTATTATTATTAAATATATACATGAGCCTAAAATTAAGGAACTACATAACTAATATATTGTTTTTAAAAATAATCAATTCCGTTTATATTAACACTAATTTTGAATAACTAATCAATGATATTTATTTTATTAATAGTAAAAGAAATTATATATGCTTACAAATCCGTATAAATATAAAATTGTACTTTAATCCAAATGCAAGAAATAATTTTTTTAAAACTTTCACGCAAATACATAATAGAACTCTTATAGACAGATTATTAAAATTAGATATATATATATATGTATATATGTGTAAATACATATATAGAGTATTAAATTAGAGTAATATATATATATATACACCAGTATATATATACAATATATACACATAGTATATACACATATATATATAGTATATAAATAATTATATTTTATAAAATAAATATTAATAATTAGTTACAATAAATATTTAATGATATAATGGAATATACTATTATTGATATTTTTATGAATATAATTTTAATGACTATTCCAACAAACATGAAATTTTTTAATCAAAAATAAAATAATTGAAACAATATAAAACACACTTTAAGTTAAGCTTGGGCATTTAGGTATCCTTGGAATACATGTTAGATATTTTTAATTTTGGTTCTAATTTATATCATATCTTAAGTCTTATTCTGGTAAATTTGTAAGTACAGGATTAGATTCTGATATAACACATTCATAAGATGACCATATATCATTCATATTTGAGTTATATTGGTTCAGTTCACATATATTCAAAGTAAATCTAAAATTTAAAAGCAAAACATAAGAAGTAAATATTTATTTATATAAATTTGAATATTTAAAATATTTATTTTAAACTTAATACTTATTTGTAGATATCATTTCAAAAAATATAGAATTGAATATTTGAAGTACATATTTATATTTGTGATTATTTAGACATTCGGACCGGTTTTTTGGATCTTTTCGGGCTTTTACGCTTTTCGGTTATCCATTCGGGTTCAGCTAATAACACTTCGGGTAAGTATATCTTTTGTACCACCTACAAGACCCATTCTGATATTTCTTACATTTTGAACTAGGTATGTATGAATCAAAATTTTTGGTTTGAGTTCGATTCGGACTCCGGATTACATATTTTATTCTTAAGTTTACTTCAAATAAAAAAATGATTATATAAATTTTCATAAAAAAATCATCCGCGCTTTAGCGGCGGGTTAAAATCTAGTTTATATTTGTAAACAACTATATATATATTATATTATATTTGTGATGTTACCACGATGCTAATACATATTCCTAAAGAGATTCTAAATACTTTAAAAATCTTTCAAATATGCTCTTAGTCTTGCATAATAGTAATTAATGCTAATTAGTAGGATATATGATGATTTTTAATTAAATTTTTATAAATAATATAAAATCAGAATTCTATTTTTTTTTTAAATTATAGAATCATTTGGAATATAACCTGATTAACACGAGCAATAAATTTTAGGTAACTATAACTGTATCCTATAAATTATATATCTACAAATATATTTTTCAAAACTGATACTTTCAAAAAAAAATATATCAAACTTATACCTATCTATTTGTATGATTTATTTCAGATTGTTGGGTTTTAATTAATATTCAAAAATATGATTCTTATTTATAATAGTTTAAGTAATTTATATTTATTGTACTGATGTTAGGGAATGATTTAAAATTTTGGAGCATCACAGTGGAATTGATCCCACTAAAACTTACTGCTGAAGACCATACATATTGAAGCAATGCAGCATTTAATATAGATAAATTAGTTGAGTCTCAGCTGAAGATCATTAATAATCTTATTGACGATATTAATTATCTTATTGAAGCGATGGTAACTTTCTCATGTAAGCAATGGAGAGTCTCAACTGATAACGAAATCAGTAATTGGAAAAAAAACATCATACCAAACGAAACTTAATATATGAACATCATTACCATGTATCATATATGATTATTTTAGCGTTTGTTCTTCATCTAAAACTTTTTATGGAATAATAAATTAAAATGCAGTGATGTTTTTTTGAATTTATATATAAAAGTGTATCTGTATAATTAAATACATTTTGTTTAATTATTTATTTTACCAATAGGAATGTCATCGAATAACTAAAATTAAGTTAAATGTTATTTTCGACATAAAATGAAATATCTAAATGTGTATACCGATTTATAACTTGTATAAAATAAAATATCTAATTTATCATAATCTGAAAGGAAATGTTTCTCATAAATATTTTACTAGTCTCGAGTAATTGTTATTATTATATTAGTAGGATATATGATGAGATTTTTAATCAGTTTATCATATATCATTAAAAATCCAAGGTTTTTGTTTATTTATTTCTTTTTAGAGATTATTCATAGAATTATTTGGATAGAGTTGAATGAACATCATAAATAACGTTTAGGTAACTATAAGCTTATCCAATAAATAATACATCCATTAAATATATTAACTGATTTTGATAAAAATCTAAAATATGTAATTGAATAAGATATTTTTATTTTTCTCGATGTTACTTTGTGTTATTTAGATAGTGTTGGTTTTCGTATAGATTTATTAATCTATAACAGAAATTTTATAGTTCAAAATCATTTAACATTCGATTAATATATTTTAAACTAGGGGTTTGCCCCCTCCCGCCCCCTCCCCCCTATCGGTGGGTTAGTAACTCTCCTTCTATTAGTAATTATTTTCCAATAAACGAACAGAATAATGACAACTATAGATGTTCGAAACTTAAAATTACAACATATAATACAAAAACTATAAACATATCTGTAATTGAAATACTTAAAATTAAAGTTATTCATTTGAAACATATTCAATTTTGGAATGATTATGATATTTTTGTTGAAATGCTGCTTGTTGTATATCTCCATCTTCTTTACCCAGCTTGTCATTTGATTTTATTTTTGTTGAAACTTGAAATGCTGGGGAAAATTGTGAGAGAATTTTACTTGTATTATGCATTTGCCTTTAATGTTAAATGGCCACACATTATAACTTGGTTCACTGTTTGTTTTCTGCCAACCTGATGTTCTTGGTTGTTGGTAGAGAAAATCCTGGTTGACATTCGGATGTTAAAAGACATAACTGAAAGTTTTAGACGTTCATGAAAGTCGATGGTTCAGGTAAGAGAAACTGTTCTGCCATCTATAAAAAGGAGAAGATGTGGTTTACAAGATGTGGGGAGAAGTATAAATACACTCGTGGCTTTTTATATTTTCTACATATCTGCCAATTTACATATGATTGAAGTGTAAGTGGAGATAGTTTTAAAATGACATATTAAATATATTATATTCATAGATGAACCTATTCGAGTTCCTAAGAAAGCCAAAAGTGAATACAAAGCACACTTGTTTTATTGTCGATTAGCTGAAATCTATTGCTACACATGCATCGTGAGGGTGCGACCGACATGTAAGTGAAAAAAAAAAAATTCTGATTACCATTTACCAACAACTCTTTCGTGTAATTGACTATAGTAAGAAAATTAATTAGTTTGGTACCATCAAAAAGTTAATTCTCAAAAGTGGATTTTCTCATTTCCTCTTTGGTATTTTACCATTGTTTCAACATGTACTAGCCTGAACCAAGACCTTGCTTTTCTTATTTATTGACAATTCACTTTTGGCCAACTTCCCAAAAATATATATGACAAATGAAAATAGAATAAGTAGTATTGATCGCAAAATGATAATGATGATACATTTTTATACTGAATGTTTTCCCATCTTTCCATTGATGGTTTCATTTTGATTGCAGCTATCAGCTCTGTCCATTCTTGATGAATGCCGAGACCCATGGTTTTGTACCTCTCGGTACTTTGCTTCAGAGATATTTGATAAAGACTCAAATGTTATAGTATTTTTGGGCGATATCACTTTTGGCACGTCTGTTCTGATGTACCAGTAATCATGGAGCCTTCTTCGTTTGTGCCCTTCATGTAATTGTTTCGAAGACATATCATACTTAAGTATTTGAAGAGTATGATCAAGAGACATAGAATTTAAATGTGCAAAGAGTAAAATATGCTTAATGCATAGACATGAGCTGTCTCTTCGGAGAGAGAAGTGTCATAGACTATAACCTGGCCGGCTTGGCTCTCTGTTGATGTGCATGAGCCAGTGCCTGTTCATAAGTTGTGTAAAGAGACACCATTGAACATCTGATAGTGCTGCTTGTGAACAAATGTTGAATGCATCAACCAGATCCATGAATGAAATATAGTGATATTGAGCATATCCGTGCACTGAGTAGAAACTCATAACGTGAGCGAAACCGAGACATAAACAAGTTAGAAATAGAGTGGAGTACGACAAGAAAATGCGCCTGAATTACGAGGGTAATTTTTTGTTAATTCGTCGTAATAAGGCGATTACGACGAATTAACAGGAATCTGTGTGTATGTACGTGGTAACGACGATTCGACGTAACACCGGTTGTAACATTTACTACGAAATAGTATTCTCGTAAAGTAAGGGAAAGATTCCCTTGTAATCTCTAGTATCCTAGTAAAGTAAGTCATATAAGACTTGTAATTAATTATGACGAATTTAACATGGCAATACTGTTATACTCCTCGTAATCTATTACGAACGAACTACAAGTATTCATAGTATATGTTGTATAGTATACTAGACTGATACTATTTACTTCTGTCGCTGTATAGAGTCATGACTGTTTAGCGAGGAATTTGATGAGTATAATCAGATATGAGATGATATTAGTATACAAATCATATAAAATCATTCAAAATGACGATAGTGAATAGATGGTTTTATAATATGAAAAACTATATATATATAATGCTAAAGTTATATTTATTTATATGACCAAATGAAATATAAAACAAAAGCTATCTAGGAGTCTACCGCTGTCTGAGAAAGAGCTACTCCGACCGTGGAATCTAACAAAAGACCTGCTAGCCTCTTTCGTAAGATGACCTTGAATAGATCAGATCAGAGATGAGCATCCAACTCCATCCTCTAGCCTACCAAAAGGAAATAAAGTATAATATACTAAAAATATATATAAGATATAATAAAGAAAATGAAGAATAACACTAAAATTCAATAAAAACTTACAACTCGATAGACGAACTCCAACGTGAGTTCCCGATTGTATGACATGTAAGTTACCATCGCATCCTCGTCCAGTCGGAAGAAAACGCACCCACTGTTGGCTTTACTGTATTAAGTTGGGTAGCTTCCAAAAAGGCGATGAGGCCATCCCATGACATCCTTACATGAGCTTGGTGATTTCGCATCATATCGGTAGTACTCTCAGTTGTCCTTCAATGCTGAGACGGTGTGCAAAGGTCGGTTCTTGCTCCAGCAATAAATTCTGCCTTAATCTCTACGTTGATTTGCTAAGGACTAGTAACGCATCCTGCTGAAACAAAACAAAAATAAATATGAATTAGAATAAATTAAATAATAAATAAACATTAAATTAAAAGGTATAAATCTTACCCGAAACATTGACCACGGGTCCTAATGTGCTTTCGGAGTCATACTCCAGTTCGATGGGGTCGGTGAAATAACCTTTGAGCATGTTTAAGAAACGCTTCGTCTGACATTAGTTTATGACTCAAACCTGAAAAATATATGAATTTTGTTAGAAGACGTATACTGCAAAACGCTTACCAATAAGATACCTCGAGTTTTGTGTTTTGAGTGGGTGATCGGGGTCAAGAATCTCAGACCTCATCCAGCTCGAGCAAGAAGATCCTCGACGGTATATGTAGTGTAAGGGTGTAGACTGGGAAAAAGCAAATTCCGTGAATGAACTACGAGCGTGGAAGGTGGGGAGGCCCGAACTCGTATGGAGGAGGAGGGAGGCATCAATGGTGTATTTGGGATGCATAGGAGGAGAAAGGAGCCAAAAAAATTCCATGAGACCGTTTGTGACTCGGTGACCGCTCCGGATCTGAAGAACGATGATGAGCGAAGTAGTTGTCCCTCCACCGGTGCAACACTCCTCGGAATAAAGTGGTGTTTCTCTAACGCTAACACCATAAACTAACTACCATATTACTCAGCCTAACACACACATACCTTAAATTGCAGCGAGACGTTGGAGAATACACGTAAGCGTGCCTCGTGACTGATCATCTCGTTTAAAATATAGAAATTAGGCATCCTAGTAAATTTTTCTAATGTTACGACGAAAGTCCACATCACGTGGTATTCAATTACGATGAAAGTACCACCACGTGTTCATATACGCATGAAACTACCACGCGCGTGTTTTGGTACGACGAAATTACTAGAAACGTTATTACGACGAGCTACACACGCCGTGGTTTTTCCCGATATTACGATATACTAGGAAGTGTCTAAAACACCTGAAAATCAAGTCTAAACCCCAACAGCACTTATATATAGACTTCATATCCGTCTCTCTTCATCCGATTTCCTTATACCCTAAACTTCCATTTTATTTTTTTGGGATCAATATAGAGATCACTCTAAAGAACCTCTAGATATATATCTCTTATATCTCGAAACTCGAATTATATTATTAATCTAAACTGCTAATGTTTAATCCTCCATACTCCAATTAAATCTTTAAAATCTCGAGATCTAGCAGTAATGTATATCGACCTAATATAGCTATCACATAATGAAGTCTGGGTTATAACATATTTAAATGTTAAAATATTATTTACATCACTCTGGAGTCCACTCGAGTCGTTCATCATCTATCAATACGCATGAATCATGATCTTTCACCACAACTCGTCTCACCTCTCATCGCGTCATATCGAGGGAAGAATCTATCATATTGTTTGATCAGTGTACGTAACTATCAGTAATACATGCTGCTTCTTGCTAGTGGTTTCTTCTCAGATAACTATCGGTCCGACGCAGGATGTAATTTTGATTATCTCTATACCAAGTCTATATCCCAAAATAGCTAAAGCGTGGTTATGGATATGAAGCTAAACTTGTCGGCTTGAGGAAACTAGATGAAAGGCTCGAATTCGTGTATCTACTTCAGAAATTGACATGATAACACGTGATGTGTAAGTCCACTATCCTATGTTCCATAACGGTTGAACCAGTCACATTTGAAGAGGAAGCACTTCAGATTCAGTAACCCCAAAGCTCAATTCAATGATAACCTGCAAAATCCCGTAAAAGTTTGTTTTCGCCTGTCAGCACAGTACTCCATAGTACTTTTTTGCCCACCATGCTTCCATCACTCGTATGTGTGAATCGGTAAGAACTCGGTGAAATACAGGTGTGTGTCACTTTGCTACAGCCTATACCAATCGTGAATCATACGGTAGTATTGGATCCATCATAATCAACCTACAAAAGAGTAACACCGTTAGAATATGATATTGCCGAAGTGGGGACGTGTACCTTATATGTTTCACATATAATAACCGAGTCCTTACCACTTGACAAAGTGTGATCTTTCTCTGCGAAGATTTTTGCTTTCCGTTCAACATGTCATTTGAGTCGCTCATACGATACATGCCATCTGTATGGAACAGATCCACGAAGCAATGCTCTGTACAGAGGTGAAAAACTAGATGTTCCATGACGTCAAAAATGCAGGATATATATATTTTTCTCTAGGTTCAGATTAAGATCGGAATATCTTCATACAAAGTTTGTAGCATGACATCTTTCCTGGTGAACGTGTGGTGTGCTCAAGTCCTGAAGAATGCTCAATGCTGTATATATATATATTGTCATAACCTCATATCGATCATAATAACATGTTTGAGTAATGAATTATTAGTTTACATCAGAGATATACCTGCAAGTGATCCATGTACATTATGACAGTAGCTCGGAAAAAAGCGAATGAAGTAGTCGTCTGCATCAAGCACATGGAAAATCATGACTCTTCATTCCTGGGGCAAATTTTACCTGTCAAGCATACATCTTGAGCAAGGTTGCAAAACAGAGACCATCCAGCGACTCCACTTCTGATACCATCAATTGACACAAATTCATCTTGTTCTGATGCACAGACCGACAAGATGGGACTGGAACTTTCCATTGCTCTTGGATATGCAACTCACTTCCTCGAGTAAAATCATCAGGTAAGTAATCTGAGAATTTTTGCTGTCTTAGTCTTCCTTGAATGGTTAGTATATGTATTATGAATCTTGTCAAAAAATTCTTCTCTCATATGAATCACATCGGAGGTTGTCCCGTAAAAAGAAGATACTCCAGTGAGGTAGCTCCCAAATATATACTCTTCTTGTGTCAATGGAGAGCGACCCATACACATCTAGCATATGAAGGAACATGTCATTTCCTCCACGTAGGAACAGTGTTCAAATCTCTATAGAGTCAACGTGGTTGTTCGATTGTCGGC
>CAJHQP010003904.1:0-61144 GCA_905132765.1 Moricandia arvensis | reverse complement strand
GCTTTTATTAGGGTTTTTTTGGAGAGAAGATTCAAGACTGCATTCCAATTGTTAAAAATTGGAAACTCCAGTTTTTTTCCTTACTATATCTTTTAATGGGCAATTTAAATGCAGTTATATCTAAAGGGAATTTTGCCTATGTTTGAGTAATTTAACTTGTTTTATATTTTAAGGGATTTTTTAATGGTTTCTTGATGAACCTTTTCAACATAGAACTGCTAAGGGTGGGATTTAATTGGATCCATTCACATAAATTTCATCATACGGCCCTTGGTTCTGAGTAGGTAGCTAGAAACCCTAAACTAGGATAATAGACAACCATGATAGTGGGGTTTGGCTGCCGGATAAATATTATGTTGAAGCCTAAGTTGTTTACGCCGCATGCGATAGAAATTGATATTAACTTTAGTAAATCTTATCGATTTGGGTGCTGAATGCTGCGTCTAAAAAAAGCTTTGATCGACACTCCTCACATGCGGATGCAACACTCTTGCCTAATTCAAATGTGCGATAGCTGGTATTTATAGGAATTAGCATGCATGAATGGAACCCTCCGCATGAGAGAGCTTGGATTTATCCTAATATTTGGATTTGAGTTCTAGGACGGTGGTTTATCTCACCCTTAAGCATCTATAGAAGTTTAAAGTTCTTATTGCATGGGCTATGAAGACCCTAAGTCTAGCATCTTTCGCATATATTCTTACAAGCCATAAGAATTTAGCTACTTTGTTTTACTGGTTTGATTATTATTGGCTAGCTTAATCTTTATTCCTTTATGTGCCATTTGTTGTAGACACTGCTCCATGGTATTCGATCTTTAAGTACTTAATATTGATTACTTAATTGAGAGAGTTTACTCTAGGGGTAATTTAAGCTACATCACCTTCTGAAAACCGATTTATTGTGAAAAATAGTTCTAAGCTGGTGGAAAGTGTGAATGTGGTCTAACTCATTGAAGTTTATCCATGTAGTCTGAGCGTCGATGGCGACATGAACAGGCAGCTCTTTTCAAATTAGAGGATCATTTTAGTACTTTGACGATCGTATCCATGAGAGACCTAGTATTTCATCACACAATAGTATTAATCAAGTTTTACATTAAGCTAGGCAAACAATTGGGAAAATAGTAACAAGCAATAAGAATAAATGGTTGTAAGACCATAAGGAAGAAACACTAGATTTTTAGGGAGTTTATCAATCATCGTTGATTCAAATAAGTAAAGTTATGCCTAACTCTAAATCAAATTTTCCACCTCTTGTTGGCAAACTTGCGATGAATCAAACGAGCATGTAGACAAGATTCGATAATGTTTTCTTAATCGTAGAACGCAACTCCCCCTGCGAATAGGTTATGCAATCCATTAAAGGGTTCAGGTTCCGTTAATTGATTGCAACTCTCGTGCTTTCTCATTATCCTATGAAACTAAGGGTTTGGTTATGCAGTCAAACTCTGTGCGCTTATTTCAACTACTGCTATATTCTGTATTACAAGCACGCCTGTTGTAGATATCAGATAAAGTAACCTTAGCAATAAATGGTTTATTAGTTTGACATTAGGGCTTCATGAATATTCCTAAGCCTGACAGGTAGAATATACTCAGACATGAAACTAGAAAACACAAATCATAAACTAAATTAGAAAATCATATAATAACCAAATGGAAGTTCCAAGAAATCTGAAAAGAATTTTCTTCTGCTTTGATCTCATACTAAAACAAAACTTAAAGAAAGAGTAAAGCTGTGCACAAGCTTTGCATGAAAAATAATAATATATTTTTCGCATTAGCGCATTTTTTGAAGGCTACTCTTTCTTTTAAATGTTTTGTTTTGGTTATTGAGATAAGAGGAAGATATTTCAGAGTTTTTTAATAAATACTAGGGTTAGACAAACGTTCGTGGGTCTTCTGTAAATATGAGAATATTTTAGGGACCAAAGTTGCACTTCTTGAAACTTCATTAAAACTCATTGGTTTTTCTAACTGGGAGGAGTGGCCGAATCGACACCAAGGTGGTGTAGGTCTAGACTTGTTTGATTCGTCGACAGTTTCCTGCTCTTTATCTCTAAACAGACAACATTTTAGTAAAAGCAGAGCATAACAATTTTTATCTTCGATCGCTGATTTGATCCCAAACAAGTGGCATTGTTAAAGTAGGCTCAAAGCTCAAATCTTGTGTATAAAATCAAATGAGCTCAATCAATCATGGGAATTCCTCATCCATTGCTAAACTTGTGGATGCGAACTTCAATAGTTGTGCAGCGCTCAAATAGCTGCTCCAGAAATCTTCCAAACGCTCAGCGCAAATGTAAGCATGAACCTAAAATGACTCTAATAGCGACTCCTATAAAGTATATAATATACCCTTAAATTAGAAAACTTTATTTCATGGTGCTAAAAGGGGTAAAAATAATGGGTATATCAACTATGGGCAGTGGAATTCCCGCTAACGCGTCTAATGCCGTCTAGCCCGCACCCAGATCCTTCATTCCTCGCAGCTCCTCCCTTTTCGATCAGAATCCACTATCGGCGGCGAGAGAAAGAATCCGTGTTAGTATTAATAGTGTGGGGGGTTATCTCGTTTTTGAGATTTGTGTTAAGCTAAGGTAAGAGTGTGGCCTGAAACTCCTCATTGTGTGTTTAAGGTTTTCAGTGTTGTGTGATTTGCAATTGGTATTGCTTAGTGCATTAATGTTGTGGCGGTTTCTTCAGCTTGTGTTAATAATGTTATGTGATAATAGTGTGGTAAGTATTGGTGACGTCCTATTTTGCGTTTAATTTTCTAGAGTTTAGATCTTATTAACCTAGGTTGTGGGAAGGTTGGTTGATCAATTGACGGAGGTGGACTTTTGTGGGTTGAGAGAGAACGCCTAGGAACGCCCGTAGTGGATTGTTTTTTGAACCTAGAGTTTAGATAAGCCAACGCTGTTATTTATAGCCATGCTTGTTATAGTGAATTGGTTGTGGTGGTCAGAAAGGACCCCAACGGCTTGAGAAAGTGTGGACCAAGAGGATGTGGCTAGTTTGTGCTGACGTTGCTCCTAAATGGTGTCAATTTGAAGAGCCAAGAGTTGTCATTGGTGTGGAATGTGAAGTTGTTTGTGAATAGTCAGAGATGTGCATTGGATTTCTGGTCATTGAGTGGTTGTGAAGAGCCAGCCAGTGTCAGGTGTATGCCAGTAGTTATAAATGAAAGAAAGTGTGAAGAATTTTGAAAAAAGATATGATTGTTAATGGTGGCATGCTGCAGAGAGATAAAAAGGTGGTTTTAAAGAGGAGAATGCTTTGTGAGTATATGGGATGATGTCAAAGAAGGAAGGAACGAGTACTGAGGAAAGTGCTATACTGAAGAGAATTAAGGAAAGTTGGTGAAGGCCAGGCAATGAAGTTTTAAAAAAAGAGAAAATTGATAATGGTGAGGATATAAGAGTGAGTTTTTAGGCAAGGATACAACCAAGAAGAAGTGGTTTTTATATAAGAACATAATTTGTTTTCGCAAGGAGGGGAGACCATTGAGGTAAAGATTCATAATAAGTAAGCCTAGAGATTGATAACATGGAGATTTTGAGAAGTGGTGTGATGGGAAAAATGTATGTAATGAAGGGAAGATCTTGTTGGCAGGTATTGAGTAAAGTTTTGAGAAGGAGAAAAATGTTGAGAAGTTTTGAAGGAAGATGCGTTAAGAGTACAAGGGGAAAGCTTGATAAAGGAGATGAAGATGAGTTATAATCGGAACCCGATCAAAGAATGGTGAGAATTAGAGCAGGAAAATAGAGTATGAACAGAATGTTGTAAGAGGATGCAAGGAAGAGTTGGAGTTCAGTAGCATGGAAGGTCATTAAGCGGTAAATATTTGGTGGAGCTTCATGGAAGTCAGAAGAAGGATGAGGAGTTAGAGTGTTGCAGTTTGAAACTGTGTGTAGGGATGTGAAATTCGCCCGGGAAAAAAAAAAAAAAAAATCATTTTAGGAATGGAGAATGCATATACCCCTGGTCTAAAAATAGGATTCAACCAAAAATTTCGGACGACATAGGAAATGGCCTACAAAGCTTGGAGTAAACATTGCTATTGACGGAAATGAATGGAGCATCCGTCGAAGAAGAATTGAAGATGGAATGAATTAATATATTCTATGTTGGTTCGAGGAGAAGACTCGGGTAGATGCGATATGGTAAAGGTTGAGCATGAAGTATTTTCAAAGTCATCAATCAAAGACGTATTTTTGTCATGTTTTTAGAATCAAAAGTTGGTTGTGAGGAAACTTTGGAAAAAATGGTCAATGATAGTTGGGCAGTAGGCAGTTTGAAGACGAAGAGACCAGCATGATTATGTGGGTACTGTGGTAGAAGATCATGCGGTGTGATTATGTAGTGGCTTGTTTCTGATTATGGTTGATAGCATGCTTGAGTAATTTTTTTTGTTATTGAGTATGCTTTGTCTTGTAAAAGTGGTGTAGCAATTCAATGAGTTCTTGTTGTTGCATGTTGTCTAGATATTGTTCCCGTTAAGTTGGCATTGCATTGAGTAGAATGTTTTAATGGCATGGTATATGACATTGTGGTGAGTTGTAATGTTTTGTAGAGTTGTTAGTCTCACATGTCGTTAAGTTGTTAGTGCATTAAAGTGAAGCTTGTTGTTGAGTTGAAATAATGCGAACTGTTTTCGCTTAATTGTTAGGTTGATTTAGTTATGGATGAGTTGCATATTTGATGGAGTGCGTATTGTTGTAAGAAAAATAATCGCATGAATAGATTACTCCTGCTTTCGCGAGCAGTAACGCTGACTTACTTATTCCTGCCCGGCGGAATTTCCTGCCCAAGTTTTCTTGGCCTCGGCCATCCCTACCTCCGGGTAAAAAATGGAAGATTTCTTACTATAATAAAAATTTTCTATATTCTGAATATGGAAGGCCTAAACCTAGCAATTCGATAAATTATTAAGCTATAAAAAATTGGACGCCCATACCGCTAGTATAAAAGAATCAACTTGAGACTAGAGATATAGAGCTATGCGGCTAGTAAAAGGGTTTTTATAAACCAAAACATTGTATTTCTTGCGTCAATAACATCAAATAAAATTTCTCTTCTTCTCAACTCTTCTTTGATCTTGTTTACTTAATGTCAGTACGTGCCTAAAAAATATCCCCTTAAAAATACCATAACCCGGTCATCGCTAAAAGGAGGGGGTAATCAAGCTACATATGATACTAACCAAGTGAACACGAAGATTCAGCGCTGCCAAGCTTAACCCCCGCAGCCGAACTCGAGCTACAAGGCTGCAAATCACCGATCTTGCAAACGCAAGTACAGCCGAGCTGCACAAACCTTGGAGGACACCATTTGCAAACGACGCCATAAGCTTTTGCTTTAGAAGTTCGAATCTTGAAGGACACGCTGAACCGAGCACTCCAAGCAGTTGGGGCTAAAAGTGCAGTACAAACTGCTCGTAATTCGAAAGCCAAAACCTAGTTTCTTTGGGGAGAAAACCGTTCTCCATACGAGCGAGGGACAGAACGAACTTTTATTCTGACCCAAAGTTCAAATGATTGCAGCCTGCTTGAAACTCCGTACGGGGAAAGGAAAGCTTGGCCCGATAGGTTTCCCACCGACTAGACGTAACATACCACCATGATGAGTTGACACTAAGAGGCGAGGGAAATAATTGACCTCGAAGAACATGACGATTCCGACATGGAGGGCGCGACGAAGATATATCGGCGAAAAATGAACGGCAAGAAATTTTTGTCATGAATCGCCTTACCTCGAAGAAGTGTTTGCCAAAGAAAGTTTGAATTTTTTCTAAGTTTATTATAGAAAGGCTCCGCGAGATGCCAATGCCGGAAAAAGGCGACCCCAACTCTTATAGTGTAATACTCCGTTCATTAGATAAGATAGCCTTAGTAAAAATTGTTTGAGGAGTTCTCCTTTCCCAAACATGAGGATGTGCGATTGGAAAAATGACCAGAACTAACCTATGTGGCCCAATAGAAGCAAAAGAATGTTCACTGGTAGCAATCCTAAAAAGAGCTTAGGAAGCGCAGCGCATGTGCAAGGTTTTTCAGAATCGAATCTAATAGGACCAGCCCCTACAGTGGTCATCACATCGCCTAACAGGTTCAGTTTTGCTGCGGCTTCGTCAGCCTATACCGACTACTTTGTGGAGCTAATTTGCAAGTAGCCGGAGTCTTGAGAAAAAAAGCGCGGACACCTTTTCGAAGTCCTCAGCATTGCGGGCGCTAACGCCTACCAAAGCTCATAGAGCCGCGCTTCAATCAAAAAAAAGGTAGCCATCCCTAGATGCAATGCCTTGACAGCTATCTTGGCTTCAGAGAGACGCTTCCTGCCGCGACGGGGATGCTGCTATCAAATAGTTAACCAGTATCAATGCAAAAACTATGGAAGATGTAGGATATAGCTTATTATTAGCAAGTTTTAGGACATGTTTTTAGGCTATATTTAGGGGTATATTGTATGTGTGTCTTGGATAGGTTTTTAGAGTATTTACGGTTCAGGTACGTTTTTGGAGATAAATGGAGATACTTGGAGCGCTTCTGGAGCATTTAGAGGAGAAGAATGCCGTAAGTTGACTATTGGAGGAGACGAAGTCTAACTGTCGCATGCAATCGAGGACACAACCTTGTATCGACCGATGATGAAGAAAGCAAGGTCGGTCGATGCCCTGGCACACTTGAATCGATTCAATCGCCGCAAATTTGTAGACAACCGACTGAAAAGCCCCGCAAGTTTAGAAAACAAAAAAGACACAGAATGGGCCTTGGAGCGAGTTTTTGAGCGCTAGATTTTAGGGTTTTCTGATAATTTATGCTGCATAGTATTGAGAGCTATGCAGACGTGTTTGCAAGTAACAAGCTTGGGCAAGGCTTGACACAACACTACAGTAGCTTTAATAGTTTTTAGGGTTTTAGGGAGAATATTCATAAACTCGCTCAGGGAGATTTGTGTTGGAACGGCCTAGTATTTATCTTATGCATTCTATATTAGAATTATTATCTTTCTTTGATCAATGTCTAAGTAGTCCATCATTAAGTTTAGGGTTGAATGATAGCAATCATGGATTAATCCCCCCAAAGTAGGATTTGTTAGCTAAGTTAATATCGCATCAATTGAGTTGTGCTTCATCGCTTGCATTGCTAGAGTAGCTAACTAGAATCTCGAAAGTAACGGACAATGGATGACTACGAGAGTAAGGTTATTTGTGCCAGAAATAGACTCCATTAAACTAGGCATGTCCAGGCACATGGCAAGAGCGCTTGGTCTAATAAGTGCTGGTGGATTTTATAAAATCTCGCTCACGAGACTTCTTTCTGATTTCATTGTTTTATCAACATCAGGCACAACCGTCGATCGGTGGTGTTTTCCTTTTTTTTTTTTTGGGCTTCGGGCTACGAGAGTTGGCGTTAAAAAAAGTCAGAATAGTTAATTTTGAGATCTAAGTATATGTACATATATGTTGCTTGCTAATCCAATATAACCGCTATTTAGCTTGAAACCTAGATGCTAGCATATTAACATTTGGGCATCCAGTTAGTTTATTAGAATATTTTTCATATTTTGCATTATTTCCATATTTGGCATTATTAGCATATTTTCCATATTTCATGCATCTACTTCTGAAAGGAATATATTCTTTACTGATTGTTTGCCAAACCAAATATATATCCACGCTAGCTTAATCTTTAGAAATAAAAATTAAGTGAGTACGCATTACTGCTCTGTGGATTCGATCGCCTTAAGTACTACAAACCCTGATCTCTTTGGCAAAAGTATTAATTTGTGTTGTTAAAGAGCTAGGGTTAATTTGATAGTGATTTGTTTTTAGGATATTTTATACGCCATTTAGATTTAATTTCTAAGGATTGTAGCCCAAATTCAATGTTAGTAAATTTTGCTTTTCCTTGTTTTTCAGGTGGCATAAAGAGACACATGTACCATGAGCAATAAAGGACAAGAAATACTATTTCTCATGACCCGATGAATCGAACGTCAATCCGCAAAGAGAGCGACAAGCATTCGATCACAACAAAAAACTTCACGGAACGGACACATCTTTTTGCGGAACAGCATCAGGACTTCGAGGCATTCGACGTGACACTGATCACACAACGCGACATGCGACAAGCACTAGCATAGTTACCCCCGGCATCAGATCAGACAGATGGCGACGAGTTTTCAGATGGGTTGCAAAACGTTTGAGTTTGACTTCAGGATGAGGATGAGAATCGGCAATAGACCAATATGGTGCTCTACGCGTAATGCAGTAAGGTCAAGAGATCGAGGAGAATTATAGAAGCTGGACAGGTGGGAAGATCCAGCTGCAACACACTTTTGATGATGAGATTTTTGGGGTAGAAGTTTGAAGAAAAGAAAGGGCTAGAAGAGGAAAGAGCCATTCGGCACATACACCGGATCGGACAAATGGCTGCAGCGAATCGGATCTATGGAAGCCTTTGGAGGTTTTAACAGACATCGGGAAAATTTCGAACATCGTTCGACAACGCATCGGTAGTAAAATCGATTGACGGTTTCACAGCAGCTAAACAGGTTTGCCGTTTCCATAGATCAAAATATGAGCACTACGGAGCAGAAGATGGGGGTAGCAATCAGAGCCTATGGATGGCTGATTAAAACTACCAGGATAACGGCGGCAGGAAGAAAACAGAGGGATTGTTCTACTTAGAGAAGAGAAAGTGCCCGCCTGGATAAATTTGTGGTGGCCATGTCTTTATCAAAAGCCAAAAGTTTCCGCCACACCCTTTGGTGATATTGGATGCATTCAGTAGGGGTCTATCATACCCAGAGCTTTTATGGCAGACAAATTGAACCTGAAACTGGAGCCCTTCCAGAAATATCTTTCATCTTTGTGGATTGCGCTGCCACGGGTGTATTCATCAGTAATTTTAAAGATGTCGCGGCACTGGCATAAATTTCGGAATGTCTTAGTGCCCAATAGAGCTTCCACTTGGTTATGGATATCCACATCAACTGGAATTCTTTTTTTCTTAGCTGGAATATGCTTTCATGGCTAAACCAAGGGAGCTTATCTGCGACATGTGGGGAACAACAGGTTATGCCCTTTGCCTTGATTGATCATAATGTGCTTTATGAGTTTATTAGAGATTAAACGCCGCCCTCAGCGAAATTGTGTAATAATGGCAGAACTTGTGGGCGGCTAAATGCTTATTGCGAATTATGACTCGATGAAGGACTAGGAATATGGAGGCATTAATCGAGCAACGCCTGCGCAGCCCTTATAATAACTCGATCGACACGCTTGGCAATTGAGCAATCGTCGATCACGCCACCCATTGGTTTTTAATCGATCAAACCTCACAGCTCCAAAACCGGATTCAACACCTACGCAACACAGATGGTGATTACAAACACATCTTAGCACGACTACGACAAGACTAGCAGAGAAGAAGAGATGATCGAGTAACATAATATTGCTATGGAAGAGGCTGGTGTGTTTTCATATTTCCCGTCGATTTTGGAATCCAACATCGATTTGACGCAAACCCTAATGCAAAATCAATCGATACTGACCACGAAAGCATGCAACCGGAAGTAAGATTGCAGCTTGCAGAATGCGGAAGGATAATAGCGTTTATTTATAACCGGACGAATTCAGTATTATGAGAGTATCCAGACGGTCACGGGCAAGAGCTTATAGGATGGCAGACTACTTTTTAATGTCACGAGGAAGATATTGCCATACATTCTCGCCATGGCTTAATGGAGGGTCTGGGGGCGCAAGCAGCCTGGTTTATCGGGAGCATCGATCGAGATCACCCAATAGCACTCGAGTTCAACATGCGTCCGGTTTGCGAAGGATAGCGATGAATATTAAACAGGAGAGGAAGAGTAGATTCATATGGTCGCCGGCCTGGCATATCAGAGGAAACTGGCTCGGTGAATGAAAACGGCGGGAGGTGGATTAATCAAGGCATCGATCCGCATGCTGACTCATGGCCTTTCGAATGACTCAGACGCGAACCAAAACAACAAACTCCGGAACAGAATTAGACAAATATTAGGTAACCTTAGACCAGATGAGTTTGGTATTTTGCAGAACCCAGAGGGACATTTTATGTGCTCTTGATGTAGTCCTACATTTATGCAAGGAGGATGTTTAAAGCAGATTCGCCTTATTCTGGATAATGGGCATCAGATAATATAATTTTGGACAGCAAGCAAAGGCCATCGATCGACGCATACAATTTAGGCATTGATCAATATTGGAGGAGCAGAGTACCGAGCCTATATTAATACTGTGTCCAGATATACTGTCAAGCGCAGCCATGCGATTGACACCTGCGCATTCCCGGACATTCGACTGAATTTGGCGTTATGAGAAAGGTACTGTTGTGAGCTTTTTGTACGGAAAAAATATCGCAACAGTGCGATTTATGGTTGATTTAATGAAGGGCTAAGGTAAACCTGGCTTTTCCCAGAGGTCCCGGATTTATGTTAGCCAAAAACATTAAAGCACTCAAAGCATGTGAGAAAAACAAATATAACGATGGAATTTAGTACAGATAGATAAAGAGAAAAGATGATCTTAATTCCGAATTATGTTGGTTGAGGCTTAACAACAGGTAAAGCCTATAGCGGAAAGAGGCGCATCGGAAGAGTTTTTCCTAGTTCTACCTTGTAAGACCTGATATAACCTAGTTGAGTCATACGTTTCGATAACAGTAAAACGAAATATGGGGCATAATTTCGCCTAACTGTTATGTATTTTCTCTGGAGTAAGAATTTTTCGTATGTCCTTTGGCTCCTCCAACCTCGGGAAGTCGCTTATATACTCCCCTAGATGGCGGTTTGCCTCTTTTCCTTATGCGCCTGCGGTCGATTTTATGCGTTTCGTGAACTATTCTTTTTGCCCGGCCCAAATCTTCATAATTAATCCTTTGAAACATAACATTTGATCTTCCTATCTTGAAATTTTTAATCTTCCAGACTTAACATTTATCTCTTCGCTGGCAATAAAAGATAAAACCGTCAATAAAGATTGGGTCGATTTTGGTTAAAATCGGCAAAGTTGTGGCCTTAGTCGAGTTTTAAGATTATTTGCTCGAGCCGCGTTCTTCTACTTAAGTGTTTTGCGTATTCTATTTGAAAGAGCATTCCGCGAGACGACGTGCCGTCCGCTAACGAGAGTTAGGATCTTCTCGTATCGTGCAAGGAAACCTCTAGGTGTTTAGTAAGCCGTTACGCACATCATTACAGCGGTCGATCTGATCTTTATACGTGGGGAGCCGAGTTTTTCGTAAAGTTCAAACGGTCAATCTGCGATCAAAGGAACTAAAACAAAGAAAATTCCGATCAAGGTTTCAAGGAGGGAGTTTTACGAGGCTGAGATTAAAAATGGATGATTGTATCGCAACTCCGCGAATCGGGGGAGTGGGATTGATTGTGCTACCTACCCTCGCCCGTTTGGTGAGATGGTTTTTGCCTTGTTTCAGATTCGCAACCTCAGATCAGCCGAACGGGCAAGTTTGGTTTGGCATGTACTTTCCAATTCGCGGCCGTTCGGCGAGTTGGTCGGCCAGCGCTGCCCAACTCCGTGCCGTTCGGCTGAGTTGGGTCCGGCCCCACCTCTGCCTAACCTGCGCCTAATTCGGTAGTTGGAGCTGGTCTAAGAACTCGCCGAAAACCGTGCGAGTTGGTCTTCCATGATACCCAACTCGTCCGTTCGGTGAGTTGGGCTGGTCCAACTCGTACGTAAAACTTTTTATTCCTGAATTGGGGAATATACGAGTTTCGTATATGTCCCTTGCCACTCCCCCTTTTTTTTAGAGAGGGGGGGATAGCTGAACTCGTCTTTTGACGAGCTTACCTTACGTATCTTTTGCAAAGGATCAAGCCATCTCGTAGTTTGCTTGTTTGGGCGGTTCTGTTTTACTTCGCCGTTGTGTTTGTGTTGACTGTGTCACTTCTTGGATGCGACGGTGCATCCGTTGGGACTTGTCTTGCGTTGGTGGGGCTTGATGCGTCCAGCAACTGGAACTGGTTGTTCCTATTGCCCGTTTTTCTTTGAGTCCTATACTGTGTTTCTCTGGGTCTTCCGTTCTTGCCGGCTTAAGAGATCATTAGGCATTGCTAGTTCAGGGACGGCCTTAGCCTGATCTGGACTTGGGGCTCACTTCGAGACGCGGGGCATGAGCTTAGAGCGTATTTGCACATTAAGGCGCGGGTGTTACGATGCAGTAGTAGTTACTCTTAAGACTTGATGACCTCCGGGCGACTGTTCGACTATGAAGCAGCGTCTGGACCTGCGTTTGTGGCTAGCAGCCAACACTAATGGAGCACGAACTCACCATTTAGAGTTGGGAACTTATGTCTAGTGGATAAATTTCGATGGGAACTGCCTTCATGGCGTTTAGCCGAGGCGTGCCCATGATGACGTTGTAGATGGTCGGGTGGTTCGCGCAATGCGTGAAATCGACCAATCTTGTGACTTCTTTTGCCGTCAACCTGGTATTTTGATTGATCTGAGGGTCATTAACGTCGTGGCAAGAGAAACTGGATTAGCAGCTTAGGTTGATGGTACTAAACTTCGCCTAACTTGATGTTCCATACCATTTTTAGAGTGTCGGCAAAAGATGACGGTTAACGCGTGTTTCGCCGTGTCGATGAGAACCCTAGTTGACGCTTGAGATCTATAATGATGAAATCAATTATGAGTGGATCGCAATGTGGCTGATCGATCCCTCAGCCTGCTTTCTTCATCAATAGTGATTTCTCCTTTTCGAGTGTTCATTGGTCCGTGGGCGCAGAATTGGCGAATTTGGCGCTTGTCCGGCGCCCTTGGCCGCTGGATAAGCTTTATGTGCTCGAGACGGTATCTTTTGCAATATTGGCGATCCGCCAGATGAGCATGTTTTTACCCTATGATGTTGTTTTTGTTGCCATTCTCGATCCTTCGGCTATTTCCAGGCTTTTATCCTGGATTGGGTTCCCTTGGGAAGGGTTCCTCCGTTTGAGAGTGCCTGTCGTTTTTAAGGAGGGCTTAGTCTGAATCGCGGATGAGATTCTTTCACGCTGGACAAGTTCTCCGGAAAGCATCTTGCGTCCAACCTCGCACCAAGAACTTCGCATTAATGGTCTAGTGTCCGCAGTTTGGTGGAAATTCGCAGAAGGCGTTTTCGTCGTAATTCGGATATCGGGTCCACGTGTTACCGCGTCGTCCGTCCTTGTTCCGATCGTAGTTAATAGCGTAGCTATGCGCTCAATGTGTTTCTTCGTCTCCGCGATGGAGGCTTTTGTCATTGCGAGGGTTTCTCTTCTTTAATTTGGTGATCCGACCCCCGGATCCTCTGACGCATTCTTCGTTTGCTTCCATTTCTGGGACAAGGCCTTTGTATCTTCTCGATGATGATGTAATCCGTGGCTTTTTGAAGCGTCGTCCTGGCATTGTACACGGCTTTTACAAAGTTATCCAGTTTTCTGAACTTCGATGTGAACCAGAGCGTTTTTCGAAGTGTGGTCTATTGCGACTTTTTCATTGCAGTTTTGAACCATTTTTATGAAGTCTCAGAAAGTTTTGTCTTCTCCCTGGGATAAGATCCAGAGGTCCACGTCGGAGGTTTCTCGATCTATGAACACCGAGTATTGCTTGAGGAATTCTGAGGCGTGCTGGCGGAAGCTCCTGATGGAGTTCAGCCTAAGGCAAGAGAACTATTCGAGTGCTGCTCCGCAGAGGTTTTCTACAAAGAGGCAGCATTCGCCGACGGCTCTCTCGTTTTCTCAAAATCTGGCTCTACCCATTGCGACCTAAAAATCATGTAGGTGTGCCTTAGGATCAGAAGTTCTGTCGTATGGCATACTTTTGACCTTCCCAGGATCCGAAACCTGAGTTTGGTGATGCAAGTAGTGAAGGGTGTTTTACGAGCCTCTTCGACCCGCAGATCGATCTCTGGTGCAGTGCTAGTAGCGTGGGGGATTTGGGACTTCACCTCTTTAACTTCGGCCACCGCTTTCATGAGATCATCGTGGAGATCGGGACTTTAGGAACTCTTGCAAGCAGATTTCTGGATTTGTCGGCATTTTCTGTGAGTGTTCCGAGTTTGCTCCTCAGCTAGTTCCTCATGTTCGTTCCAGAAGATAGCTTCTTCTTCTTCTTTCATAGGTTTGTTGAACTGGGATTTGTCCCGAGGCGCCCGACTCCTTGTGCGGTGCGGGTGAATGTCTGCGTCTTCGTCTGTAGGTTCGGACTAAGTGCTAGACTCCACGTCGACGCGTTCGGCTTCTCCTCCTTCTTTATCTTCTTCAATATGAAGAAGATCTCCCGGGTTCTTTCGTGTTGGCCGCGGGGGTCACTTTGTCAGGATTTTTTCCAAATGGTTCGCCCTAGGCGTTTCCTGTCCGGTCCAAAGGTGTTGCATAGTCTTCTTCCGCGGATTCGGGTTGTTCCACGCGGAAAAATTGCCATGTTCCTTGCTGTAAGGGTTTCAACCTGTTTAGCGAGGGAGTTCATGACTTTATTCTATTCTGCCGACTTCTTTTCAAAAATAAAGAACATCTTCTTCACCTCATCAAACGCTGCGGTGTTTGCGTCGGCGTTGACCGCGGTAACGTTCGTTGTTGGAGTGTTTTCAACTTTTTCGTCGACGACGTTGTCGCCACGAGGCTGTTGGTTGTTGATATCTGACATGCTTTGAGTGTTGATGTCTAAGAGTTAGATTGATCTGTACCCCCTCCCCCTCATTCTAGGCAAAACTGTGGGAACCGAAATTCGCACTGTCGATTTCCATTGATTTAGGAAGGCAAGGTAAACCTAGCTTTCCCAGAGGTCCTGGATTTCTGCTAAGCCAAAAACGTCAAGCAACCAAACAGTAAGAATAAAGATGTAACGATGAATAAATAAAGACGGGGGGAGAACAAAGAGGATCTTATTCCGAATCTGTGGTTTGAGAGTTACAACAGGTAAAGACTTAGCGGAATGTGCTGTCGGCGAGTTCCTAGTTCTAACCTTATAAGACCTGAATAACCTAGTTGAGTCGCAGCTCGATAATAGTAAAATAGGAATATGCCTAATTTCCCTAAGTGCTATGTTGGCTTTGAGTAGAGATTTCTGTGTGTCCATTGCATTATCACCCTCGAAGTCCTTATATACTCCTCTAGAGGCGGTGTTCTCTTTCTCCTTCTGCCCTTAGTCGAATTTATCGCCTCGCGGAAATATTTCTTTTTTTCCCACGATCTTCATGATTTTCTATGGAAAATTAACATTTACCCTCCAATCTTGACATTTGTCTACCAAACTTTAACATTTACCCCTTCCTGCAAAATAAAAGATAAACCTTCACAAAGATTGTGCTCGATTTTGGATAAAATCGCGAGTGGGCCTTTAGCCGAGTTTTAAACCTTCTCGGGCCGTATTTTGACTTAAGCGTTTTTACCATTTGAAAGAGCATACCTAAGACAACGTCGTTCGAGAATTAGGATCTTTTGTTTGGGGGCATGCGACTCCAGGTGTTTAGTTAACCGTAATCATCTTACACGATCGACCCGATCATTTAATGAGAAAATGATTTCTTTCTGTAAAGTTCCAACGACTGTCTCGATCAAGACCAAACAAAGATAAGTTTGATCAAGTTTCCAAAGAGGGTGTTACGAGGATGAGGATAAAATGGATTGATTGACCCAACTCGTCGAAGGGGCGAGTTGGATTACTTGTGATGCATAACTTGCACGTTTGGCGAGTTGGGCTTGTCCAACTCGCTGAACGGGCGAGTTAGTTGTCTTGTTCGACTAAGCTCGCCCGTTCGGCAAGTTGGGGTTGTCCAACTTTCCAAATGGGCAGGTTGGTTGTCTTGTTCTACCTAACTCACCCGTTCAGTTAGTTAGTCTTGTCCAACTCACCAAATGGGCAAGTTGGTTATCTTGATCGACCTAACTCGCCCGTTCGGCGAGTTGGGCTTGTCCAACTCTCCGAATGAAACGGCGAGTTGCGCTTGTCCAACTCTCCGAATGAGCGAGTTGTTTTTCTTGATCGACCCAACCCGCCCGTTAGGCGAGTTGGGCTTGTCCAACTTGCCGAATGGGCAAGTTTGTTGTCTTGATCGACTCAACTCGCTCGATTGGCGAGTTGATTGGCCCACAGACCAACTCGCCGAACGGGCGAGTTAATCGGCCCACTCTGTCCAACTCGCCCGTTTGGCAAGTTGGACTGGTCCAACTTGCCGAACAGGCGAGTTGGTCGGCTTGCATTGCCCAACTTGCCTGTTTGGCGAGTTCGACCGGTCCTACTCGCCGAACAAGCGAGTTGGTCATTTCTTGTGGTTCGATTTGTTTGTTCGACGAGTTGGACGTCTTGCTCGGCTAGCTTTTCCATCCGGGGAGTTGGAAGATCGAGTCTTCTAGTAATTTCATGGTGTTACCGTTCGGGGATACGTGACCCGAGGTCTTAAGACATACTCTTCTTGATGGCTCACTTATGCAGACCATTGCTTCATGGTCAGCCGAGATTTGACTTTGAGTTTTCCCATTCCACTTTTTCTGAGATATTGTCTCGGTAACCGATTTTATGACGTTGGTTCCGTCGTAACTGATTTTGACCCCAACATATACCTTGAAACATGTATTAAGCAGTCTAAAACTCTAATAACGAGCGAGAGTTGAATTAGGAGTTTAGAGAACATATTAAACAAAAGAATTGTATTTGTTAAGAAGTAACGTCAATCGACACCACGTAGTGGCCATCGATTGACACTCCGTTTAGCAGCAACTCAATTACCTTATTTTTCTCTTTTCTCTCTCTCTAAAGAACTTACCAAGTATTTACTGATGATGTGCATCCTCGAAAGACATACCCATAGGAATCTTCTTCACTCTCTTGTGAAATCCATTAAATCCAGCCTTGTTGGCTTCTTTCCTGGCGTGTTTGGGAACATAGAGATTCCTAGATTTCACCCTCTTCCCAACTGTAATTATTTCTCTTGTTGCCTGCTGATACAAGACAGGTTCATGTTCATGTAACTCCATATGGTGTGGATCGATACGCATAGTATGACGATCAACACTTTCAGCTAGCGTCAGTTGCTATGATTCTAGTATCGATCAACACTTTCAGCTGGCATCAATTGCTACATGAAATATTGTAGAAGAAAATCATCTTCTTCTAGCTTCTCATGCTTGACCACTTCCCCGAAATCATCATCTATATGGCATCGACCTGGTGCCTCTCGCTTTCCTCAGCTTTCTCTTTAATCAGAGCCTCTTGGTTCTTCACAGCTTATCCAGTTCGAAAAACATGGGTGTCTAGCTTCTTCCCATCGCATTTGACAGTTGAATCAATCTGAGACACAGTTATAAGCAAGGATCTTCAATAATCTCAAAGGAAGATACTGGATACACATTTTTCTGGTAGGACCGCAGATTTAACCTCCGATATAGCGCAAGGAAACACAAACTCCCCAGAGTCTTTTAGCCTTGTGAGTTTCCTGATCTTTACATTTGTCTCTTGTACAGTCTCTCTAGAGTTCTCAGAGGACTAAAAGAACCAAAATTCAACAAGCCTTGTTGAAAAAGTTGTTGAAAAGGCGTTCTTAATGTCATTCCAGGTAGTAAGAGATTCCTATGGTAGTTACTTTCACAGCGTCTCCCGCAAGAGAGTATGGGAAGAACTTGGAGAAGCAGTATTTCTAAGAGTGATGTAGGAAAATCTTAGACTTACAGAACCTAATCTATTGTTTTCTAGAATTTTCCTTTTATTTAGTGTTTTCCTTTTTCTGTAGGGATTTACTAGATTTCATTTTCCTTTTTATGTTTTAGGCTCTCTCTATATAAGAGGGTTTTAGGTATTCTGTTTTAGGCAATCTTATTTTTTATCAATAGAAGTTTTCAAGCTTTTATCTTTCTGGTGGATTCCAGGGCTTTATTATTCAAGTTCTTGTTTGAGAGCTTGATTTTAATCTAAGTGTTAGTGTTGTTAACCTTCGTGATTTCCGACTGCGTCAATTGGTATCAGAGCAAGGTCTTCTCCTTCTATTTTCGAAGCTTGATCAGCCATGGGTGATCAACCAGCAACCAAAGCCGACTTCGAGGGTTTTGCAGAAGGTTTAAAGGAGGCAACCACAAACCTCACTGCTCTAACTGCTCAATTAGAAAATCTGGTAACAACGTTAACTAATCGGGTTGCGGCTATTCCTAATCAGCTTAATAATGCTGGTCAAAGAGGTGGAGAAAGAGAACCAATTCGAGGTCAACAAGGTAGAAACAATCCTGATGTTGTTGTTGATAATTTCAGTTCAGATGAAGAATCAGAGGAAGAAATAGCTGAAGGAAACCAAAAAAACAATCATGATGACCGAGTAAAGGCCGATATTCTAGTGTTCTATGGAACTATGGGAGTGGAGGAGTTTCTTGATTGGAAAATTGATGTTGATCGATTTTTTTTGTGTCAAGGGTGTTCCTGAGAGTAAACAAGTTAATATGGGAGCAATCAGACTGAAGAAGACTGCTGCAATATGATGGGATAAACTCGTTGTCCAAACGCAAAGACAAAGGAGAGGACCAGTTAAGACTTGGCGCCGAATGAAGCAATTAATGATGAGCGATTTTTACCCGAAGATTACGAACTGATTCTTTACAAGATGTATCGTTTTTGTGTTCAAGGAAACGGAACTGTGACTGAATACACAGCTGAATTCTTGTGTTTCTCTGAACGCAATGAGTTAGGCGAAACAGAGAATCAGAAGGTTGCTAGGTACATCAGCGGTTTAAAGGGTTCTTATGACAACCCTCCTCGTGGGATCCAGCTGGCTAGTACGTCGGCACAACCTCGGCTGGCGCTGCATCGAATTGACCCTAACCCCTCCCCTGTGCAGTCCGTCGCACAGGTAGGTTATTGGTGAGGTTCGAACCCCCGACCTCACCCTTTAACAACTCTCCCACGGAGAAGCTGTCACCAATTGATCTGCAGGTCAATTGGTGACAGCTTCTCTGTGGGAGACTTGTTAAAGGGTGAGGTCGGGGGTTCGAACCTCACCAATAACCTACCTGTGCGACTGACTGTACAGGGGAGGGGTTAGGGTCGAAGCGATGAAGCACCAGCCAAGGTTGTGTCGACGTACTGGCCAGCTGGGTCCCACGGGAGGTTGTTACAGTTCTCTTCAGGGAAAAAAATGGGTTTGCAAACCGTATGGACCGTGCAGGAAGCTTCCAGTTTAGCGTTGAAAGCCGAGTTAATGGAGCAGTCATCACGAGGGTTCTCAGTATTTAGAAGAAACACAGTTCATACCAGTTTTGAACCAACGAGTGAGAAAGAAAAGAGTGTAGCCAATAGAGATTGTAATCCGGGAAACAAAGGAGCTAGTAGCACTAATACTACACAGCAGAACAAAACACCAACTCAGAGACAAAACAACCCTTATGTTAAGCCTTCCATTTAAAAGTGTTTCCCTTGCCAAGGACATGGTCATAAATCAAATGTATGTCCAAGTCGGAAAACAGTCGATATAATAAAAGAAGAAGGTGAAGAGGATGAAGGGGATTTCTCTGGGAATGAAGAATATGAAGGATCTTAATTCGCTGAAGAAGAATATAAGGGAGCTGAATTCGCTGAAGAAGAATCTGGAGAGATGATAAACCTTGTGTTGCAACGATTCTTGTTGTCATCTAACGAAGAAGGCCAACACAAAAATTTTCTTAGAACACATTGTTCTATTCAAAACAAGGTGTGTAATGTGGTTGTGGATAATGGAAGCTCGGAGAATTTAGTTTCTCAAAATCTGGTGGAGTATCTTAAGTTACCCACGACCCGTCATGAGAAACCGTATGGCCTTGGTTGGGTAAAGAGAGGATCACAAGTTCGAGCTAGCATGACTATAAGGAGGAGATCACTTGTGATGTTCTTGACATGGATGTTTGTCACATTCTCCTTGGACGACCTTGGCAGTTACGATATCACATATCGAGGTCGAGACAACGTGATGATTTTTCGTGGGGCAACCATAAAATTGCCATGGCACCTATTAAGGATTTTTGTAACAATGCAAAGGAAAAGAAGTCAAGCTTCTTGGTTATGACACAGGACGACAAAGAGCTTGAGGGGGGTTTTCAAGAAGCAAAGTGTTTCTATCCCTTGGTGGTTAAAGGGTTATTGAGCGCCGTAACGGAGGAGACGTCAACCCCACGTGAAGTGTTAAAAATTCTGGATGATTTCAAAGTGCTGATTGCGGAAGAACTTCCTAATGATCTACCTCCCATGAGAGATATTCAGCACCATATTGACCTGATTACAGGATCTAGTCTACGGAATCGTCCCCACTACCGTATGAGCCCCTAGGAGAATGAGATTTTAAGGGAACAGACTGAAGATTTCCTAAGAAAGGGATTTATTCGTGAGAGCATGAGTCCATGTGCCGTACCGGTTCTTCTAGTTCCTAAGAAAGTTAACCAGTGGCGGATGTGTGTTCATAGTAGAGCCATTAACAAGATAACCATTAAGTATAGATTCCCTATACCTTGGTTGGAAGATATGCTTGATGAATTATCAGGTTCTAAGGTGTTTTAAAAGATTGATCTTCAAAGTGGTTATCATAAGATCCGAATCAGGCCTGGAAATGAGTGGAAGACTGCTTTTAAGAATAAATATGGATTATACGAGTGGATGGTGATGCCTTTTGGGTTGTCAAATGATCCTAGCACTTTCATGAGATTAATGAACCAGACTCTCCACCCTTTCATTGGTTCTTTTGTGGTGGTTTACTTTGAAGATACTTTGATATACAGCAAAACCAGAGACGAGAATATGGAACATCTGAAGAAGGTTTTACAAGTTTTACGAGAAAACCAATTGTATATCAATCTTAAAAATGTACGTTCAGCACCAACAAACTGTTATTTCTCGGATTCGTTGTTGGTAAAGAAGGGATTCAGGTTGACGAGGACAAAGTGAGTGCCATAAGGGATTGGTCCGCTCCTAAGTCAGTCACTGAGGTACGCAGCTTTCATGGTCTAGCTACTTTCTACAGGAGATTTGTTAGAGATTTTAGTACCATTACTGCGCCTATCAATGAGTATTTGAAGAAAGGGAAGTTTCACTGGGGATCGGAACAAGAAGAGAGTTTTGCTTTAATCAAAGAGAAGCTTTGTACTGCACCAGTATTAGGCTTGCCCGATTTAGAAAAAGTGTTTCAAGTAGAATGTGACGCTAGTGGTGTGGGAATAGGTGATGTCTTATCGCAAGAGAAACGACCGATAGCTTTCTGTAGTGAAAGTTAAGTGAAGCTCGCCAAAAGTGGAGCACGTATGAACAAGAGTTCTATGCGGTCTTTCGAGCTCTACGACAATGGGAGCATTACTTGATTCATAGAGAGTTTGTTCTATTTACGGACCACCAAGCTCTAAAGTATCTTCACAGCCATAAAGTGATAAATAAGATGCATGCTCGTTGGGCATGTTTTCTGGAAAAGTTTCCTTTCATTATTCAGCATAAGTCTGGGACACTTAAGAAGGTGGCAGACGCCTTGAGTAGAAGAGATTCCTTGCTCACTCTGTTAGCACAAGAGGTTGTGGTTTTCGAGTTTTTGAAGGAGTTGTATGAACGTGATGCTGAATTCGAGGAATTATGGGGCAAATGTAATGGGAAGCATCCTTCGGCAGATTTCCACATACCAGATGTTTATCTTTTTAACGAAGACAGGCTGTGCATTCCTTGCTCGTCATTACGAAAAGTTTATTCGAGATTTGCATGGCGGCGGCATTAGTGGTCTTTGGGAAGAGACAAGACCATTGCTAGCTTTTAGGCAAGGTTTTATTGGCCGCATTTAAGGAGAGATGCTGGTGCTATAGTTAAAAGGTGTTATGTCTGTCAGGTTTCTAAAGGACAATCACAGAACACTGGTCCTTATATGCCATTATCGATCCGAGAGGATGTCTGGCAATACTTGTCCATGGATTTTGTGCTAGGTTTTCCTTGTACACAGCAAGGTGTCGTTTCTGTATTTGTGGTCGTTGACAGATTCTCCAAGATGTCGCATTTCATAGCCTGCAAGAAGACCGCAGGTGCCTCTAAAATCGCCAAGTTGTTTTTTCGGGAAGTAGTACGTCTTCATGGGGTTCCCAAGACAATAATTTCAGATAGATATACCAAGTTTCTCAGTCATTTTTCGATTACACTTTGGAGAATGTTTGGAACCAACTTGAAACGAAGTTCTACAGCTTACCCACAGACTGATGGGCAAACCGAGGTAACGAACATAACCTTGGGGAATATGATGTGAAGTGTTTGTGGAGATAAACCAAAACAATGGGATCGCCTTTTTCTTTGGTCTATACTTCTATTCCGAAACATGTGGTCAATTTGGTTAAGTTAGCTAAAGCTCCTGGAGTTAGTATCTCAGCTGAGGCTATGGCAGGGGATATTTTAGCAACTAAAGAAGTTGTCCGAGCGAAGTTATAAGCAACTGGTCAAAAGAATAAAGAAGCTGCAGACAAGCGTAGAAGAATCAAGGTTTTCGAAGAAGGAGATGAAGTGGTTTCTATGAAAAGAAAGATTCTCAGTTGGCACATATCGCAAGCTACAGCCTCGCAAATATGGTCCATTCAATATTTTGCGAAAGTTAAATGATAATGCTTATGTGGTAGCACTTCCAGAAGACATGAACATTTCTAACACGTTCAATGTGGCTGACATTTATGAGTACCATGCTGATGGTGTTCTTTATCCAGAAGAGAACTCGGGGACGAGTTCTTTGGAGGTGGAAGAGACTGATGTAGGAGAATCCTAGAATTACAGAACCTAATCTATTGTTTTCTAGAAGTTTTCCTTTTTTCTAGGGATTTACTAGATTTCTTTTTCCTTTTTATGTTTTAGGCTCTTTCAATATAAGAGGGTTTTAGGTATTCTCTTTTAGACAATCTTATTTTATTATCAATAGAAATTTTCAAGCTTTTATGTTTTTGGTGGATTCAAAAGCTTTATTATTCGAGTTCTTGCTTGAGGGCTTGATTTTGATCTAAGGATTAGCGTTTGATAACCTTCTTGATTACCAACTGGTCATAGAGACACCATGGCACTTAATAAAAAAATTAATTTTATAAATCGAAATTCATTTACAAATTATAACTGGTTAATCAAAGTAAAGTAAACCAAAAAAATTGTTTACACTTCACTGAATTAAAAAAAGAAAATATAAACTAATCTAAACCTGAGACTAATCTAAACATATCTTCATCAAATTTTTAATTGTGAAAGATGCTCGAAATGGTTCAGAAGGTTCCCAATCATTCGAAGAAACTTTCTTGTTGCTAGTAGTGTCGCCTTCTGTATCCTGACTGAAGAAACATATATCGCTTGGACCATCGGTAGTGATCCAGATCCACTTATATCATTCCTGTTTTCAAAATTCCCCAAGGGAGAAGCATACTGATTCATAGGAATAAAACTGAACAATGATACTGTCCAGGCTGGTCCAGAAGATCCCATGTCCGTTTGTCCATAGGCAGCGATTGAAGATCCATGTTCTTGAACAAAGCTGCTTCTCAGTGGGAAGGAACAGATGCTATTAGCAAATACAGGACTGTTCTCAGTGAAAACAGCATCACCTTCTTGTAGACGCCCAGTTATCATGTTTTTCAGAAAAGGCATAAAGCGCATCTCATTGATGAATTTGAAAACTCTCTGACCATCTGATGTATTCACCAAAGATGTTACGTCATTTTTCCCTAACATGGAAAATCTTCCACCTTCTTTGCTCTTCGATGGTCTTCTTTCTGAATAAAATCACAGGTTGATTTATGAAGAGGACCGTAAGCTACCTAGAAGTATTCACCTACCTATAATACCACAATCTCTAAAAAGTAAACAATCCCATACCTTCAAAAGACTGGAAACCACTGGTTCCAACCATATTGTTATCCACCTGTTGCCTGACTAGTGCGATTAGTAATCTCATTAACATGAAGAAACCTGCAGGAGCTCCCATTGGCACACCGCCCTTGACCCAAAAAACTACAGGGAAGTGCTGCACGTTTTTGTCCTGGTCGATTCTCAGACGGAAAGCTCTGATCCTAAGCAGGAAACCTGAGAACCAAATCTGTCACTATATACACTAACCTCTTTCTTAGATTCAGTAAAAGCCTAAATAATGAAACTTGCTATACCTTGACAAAGTCATCCCCTTTTCATCTTCGAACATTGTAATCTTCCCACTATCTCCAGTAACGTTAGGTTGTAAGTTCACGAAGCGCTACCGCATGATTCCTTTGATTGCTCATCTGTATGCTTCAGCACATCTACATGAGACTAGCCGAATCAAGAGACAGTAAAAACAAACACAAACCTAAAACATAAAAGTTAAATTAAAAAAAAAAAAAATCTTTTTTTAATCCAAAACAAGAACAATGGCGTGTAGATTATGTCCTCCTATACCATCCTTAGTTCATTCCCAAAACAAAGTCACCTCAATTTCAGTACATGAACATGAAAAATAAGAGTTAAAAACAGAGTGTAAACAATCAAGAACTGTTAAGGGAATCAGAAGGTTCAAATAAAATAACTTCCAAAAAATGATAAAATGAGAAAACGTCACGTCCCGAATTCTCATCGTCTGATTGGTCCATGGCGGCGACTCTGCGTGAGCTGAAGTGGTTAAAACGTCTATTAGAGGATATGGGAGTGAAGCACGATGACCCTATGGAGATGTTCTGCGACAGTAAGTCGGCCATATACATAGCTACGAATCCAGTATTTCACGAGAGGACAAAACAAATCGAGTCTGACTGTCATAGCATTCGAGACGCGGTACAGGATGGACTCATAAAGATGCGACACGTCCGAACTACAGAGCAGCTAGCTGATATAATGACAAAGGCCTTGGGGAGTTCGACTTTTCAGTATTTGTTAAACAAGTTGGGCGTTCGGAACTTACACGCACCAACTTGAGGGGGAGTGTTAAGAGTGATGGTTCGGTGTGGTTTAGGCTGGTCTACTAAACCACGTCCATAGAGTATAAACATAAAGATTCGTTAGTTGAGATAAGCTTTGTATATTGAGGATAAGTCTTGTAGATATGACCAAATCTCATGAAAAGATATTGTACTACGATAGTATATGTACTCAACGTTTGTGAATAGAATGAACATACAGTTTCCATCATCTCTTTCTCTCTAAGTTTACATCCGCAGAAGAGTGTGATACCGTGTCCTGTTTCTTGGTTTTCCAGGAGATGGGTGAATCTCCCAACAATACTACAAACGCAGACAGAGACCTTCTCGAGAGCGGGCAAGCAGCCCAGTCGGAATCACAAAATGCTCGTATGCGAAGATCACTGACTGCTTTCAACATGATCCCTTGACCTGGAGAACATTTCAGATACTTGAGAACTCTCACTACCGCGTCCCAATGAGCCTCTCGTGGTTTATGCATCACCTGCGAGAACACATGTATGGAGTAACTTAGCTCGGGCCTAGTGATCACGAGATAAACCAGGCGTCCAACTACTCTTCTGAAACGCCCTGGATCTTTGTGCAAAGGACCTTCATCGCTCAGCAACTTATGATTCTGCTCCATTGGAGTTAATACCGGCTTGCAGCCCAACAACCCTGCTTCAGCTACTATGTCCAGCGCATATTTCCGTTGAGTGAGAAACATTCCCATCGGCCCTCGCGCCATTTCAATACCAAGGAAATATGCAGCCTTCCCTAGATCCTTCATCTTAAAACAATCACTCAAGTACGCCTTAAACTTCGTCATCATGTTCAGGTCGTTGCTCGCAATGATCAGATCGTCAACATAGATAAGAACTCTCAAGCTTCGACCATCTTTGATGAATGTAAAGAGCGAGTAGCCTGAATAAGACTGCTTGAATCCGAACCTTTTCAATGCAGCCGTAAGCTTGGCAAACCAACATTTCGGCGCCTGCTTCAATCCATAGAGGGATTTCCTCAGTTTACAAACTTTCGTTGGGCTGTCGCCATAGAAACCTGGAGGCATTTTCATGTACACTTCTTCATCCAAATCTCCATGCAAGAAAGCGTTGTGTACATCCATTTGATGTACCTCCCAATTTTTCGCCACCGCAACTTCCAACAAGGTACACACCGTGGTTATCTTTGCGAATGGCGCATATGTTTCACCATAGTCCTCCCCTTCTACTTGTCTATTTCCACATACTACAAGCCTGGCTTTGGGTCTCTCCATCGTTCCATCGGCATTGAACTTATATTTGTACACCCATTTGCACGCCAGTGCCTTTTTCCCTTTGGGCAACTCGGTGACATCCCAAGTTCTTTGTCCTTCCAAAGCAACTACTTCGGTTGACATTGCCCCATTCCATATTGGATCCAACATTGCCTCTCTCCAGCTTCGTGGTTCTATATGTGAAGAGACAGCTGCAAGAAATGCTCGATGTCTCTCAGAGAACACCGCATCAGTAACAAAAGCTGAGATTGGGTAAGAGCAGGGAGCATTACCTGGACTCGTTTCCGAGTGCTGAGACGAAGCGGGATGAACTGGGTGTGTGGTATGTTTATCGGGACTGCAGTGCGTGTTGTATGTGATATAATCACGAAGTTTCACCGAAGGTCGGGAAACTCGTTGACCTCTACCGAGGTTTGGCTCTGGAGCCTGCTCTCTCTGCTGCTGGAGTGACTGTAGTATGGTAGTCTGGGGAAATCACAGACTCCACGACTGGTGTTGCAGACACGGTAGCTGTTGGAGATTCTGTTATTTCCACAGCCACTTGCTCTGCGTCTGAAAGAGAACTGCTCCCCCTGGAGTCCAAAAGTGGTTCTAGATCATCGTTAACACCCACGACTGGAAGAGTTGGTGAAGCTTCTTCAGGCGCACGAGTATGATCTTCTTGGAACGGGAAGGATGACTCAAAGAATTCTACATCGCGTGAGACAAAGAACTCGTCGCGGTCCAAGTCGTATAGCTTCCAAGCTTTCTTGCCGAAGGGGTAACCCACGAAAATGCATCTTCGACTCCTTGCATTGAACTTGTCCTTGTCGCTGGTTGACTGGTGAACATAGCAAAGGCACCCGAACGTCTTTATTCTTGTATATGCGGGTGGCTTCCCATATAGGCACTCGTACGGAGATTTGCCATGCAGTAAGCTGGAAGGTGTCTGGTTTATAACATGTGCTGCTGTGAGAACACTTTCTCCCCAAAACTTGATCGGAAGATTCGCCTGGAACATAAGTGACCTTGCGACATTGAGAATGTGTCTATGCTTTCTCTCCACTCTCCCGTTCTGCTGTGGAGTCGCTACACAAGATGTGTGATGGATGATGCCATTTTCGGTAAAGTACATTGACAGACATAAGAATTCGGTCCCATTGTCACTACGAACTGTCTGCACTAGATGTCCAAATTGTCGTTGAACAAGGGAACAGAAGTTTGGCAGCACAGTTTTCACCTCTGACTTTTCGAGTAACAAGTGTATCCACACAGCTCGAGAAAAATCATCAACTTTAGTGAGGAAGTAAACAGCCCCACACGAAGCTGGTTCTCGATAGGGACCCCAAAGATCAACATGAATTAGTTCGAAAGGAGCAGAAGCTTTATTAGAACTCTCAGGGAAAACACCACGGGTTTGCTTAGATTTAAAACAAATGTCACATCCTCCAAACTTGTCGGAGTTGTTTGAAACACCAGAAACAAATGGTAAATAACTCAAAACACCAAAAGATGGATGCCCCAGTCTGCGATGCCACAAAGCCTTATCCTCCGCGGCTTCAACTCTGAGACCTCACCTGACTGTCACATCTCGATAAAAATACACACCGTCCCGTTCTTCACCGGCTCCAATCAGGGTCCTTGTAAAACGGTCCTGCAAAACACAAAGTGTATCAGAGAACACAGCTAGACAACCTGTCTGTTTCAATAATTTTGCTACAGATAATAGCGTGCAATTCAAGTCAGGGACTAGTAAAACATGAGGCAGTATCAGCTTTTCTGAAAGCCGAAGTACACCACTCCGAGTCGCCTGAACTTGACTGCCATCAGCAAACTTCACTGGACACCCGACCACATCCTTCATGTTACTCAACAAACAAGCATCACCAGTCATATGGTGTGATGCCCCAGTGTCGAGAATGACTTCTCCTGTTTGTTTCTTACCATTCAACTTATCTGGAATCGGATGCGATTTTTGTTGCTCCAGAAGCGTTGTCAGTGAAGCCCACCGTTCTGGTGTCAAAGCAGGAAGGTTTGTCCCACCAGAAGGTTGAGCCTGCACAGCATTGGATCGTGACTGATTGCTGCGTCCACGTCCTCTGCTTCTGCCTCGTCCATTTCGATCTCCTGCTTGATTGCGCTCCGTCCATTAGTCAGGAAAACCGATAATCTGCCAACATTCTTTCTTCTCGTGTCCCGTCCTTCCACAGTGCGAACACACAACTCCTCCTCGGCTCCTTGCTACAGCAGCAATCAGACCATTCATGTTCGCATTCTCTGCCTAGGACGGCTCGGTTTGAGCTACAAACCCAACAGCGTCTTGTTTTGTCTCAACTCGAGAAGTGAGAAGTCTTCTTTCTTCTCGCACGACTCTCTGATATATAGAGTTCAAGTCCGGCAATGGATCCATCCCAATTATATTGGTGCAGACATTACCAAACCGTGCATCATCTAGCCCCATGAGAAACATATGAACTTTCTCTTCTTCATAATCTTGACTGAACTTTTCCGAAGCTCCACATGTACACTTCGGAAGGGGCTTATAGTTTTGCAGCTCGTCCCATTTCAAGGAAAGCTTTCCAAAATAATCCAATACACTCGACCCATCTTGTTTGCATGATGCAAGTTCAGCCCTCAGCTGATGTACACGGACGGCATTACCAATCGAGAATCTCCTCTTCAAGTCGCTCCACATCTTGTAGGCATCAGGTGTGAACGTCACTGTCGAACACACCGTTGAAGAGATCGAAGCTCTTATCCATCCCACGATCATGGAGTTGACTGTTCTCCACAACTCTGCCTCCATCGGTTTCTCCTTCTCATCCGGCAGCAACAAGGTACCATTGATGAAACCTATCTTACGCTTTGCACGAAGCGCATTCTCCAGCTCTGAAGCCCACTCGGCATAGTTTTCACCTGTCAACATGGCCGGTGTGATTGACACTCCAGGATTGTCGGACGGCGACAAGAAATAAGGAGACGTCATATTGTTTTCGTTACTGCTACTTGCGGTTGTGATTTCTCCCTTTGTCATCTTCTACGATCTCTCTAAGGTTTTGATTTGATCGCTTACACAAGCTCTGATACCATGTAAACTTAGAGAGAAAGAGATGATGGAAACTGTATGTTCATTCTATTCACAAACGTTGAGTACATATACTATCGTAGTACAATATCTTTTCATGAGATTTGGTCATATCTACAAGACTTATCCTCAATATACAAAGCTTATCTCAACTAACGAATCTTTATGTTTATACTCTATGGACGTGGTTTAGTAGACCAGCCTAAACCACACCGAACCATCACTCTTAACATCTCAAGTTCATCTCGTTCTGACAGTTGAACCATGTCTCCATAAGGCAAAAAAACCACTTTCTCTGGGTCTCGTCGCTGGCGGACGACGTCTCCGGCTCGTCCTCTCCTCCAGCTGGCGACAAGACCAACTTCTCTGTGTCTCTTCGCCAGTCGGAGATGACTCAGACTCATTCCCAACTGGCGATGAGGTCAACCCGGAGTCATTTCCAGCAGGCGACGACCCGAGCCCGTCCTTCTTGCCGGCTGGCAACGAGACCATCTTCCCCTTATCTCATTTCCAACAAACAATGACCTAGGCCCAACCTCGTCGTTACTGCTGGCGACGAGACCGTTACTGCTGGCGACGCAACATAGTCGACCTTGTTGCCAGCTGGCGATGAGACCATCTCTCTGTGTCTTGTCGCCAGAAGGCGACGACTCTGGTTCGATTTCGTCGCCAGCTGGCGATGAAACCGTCTCCCATGCGTCACGTCACAGAAGGCGATGACTCGGGCTCGTCCTCGTTGCCAGCTGGCAACTAAGCCTCCTTCTCCTTGTCACCCCCAATCCCATATTCATCTCGATCAAATTGTCTTTTGTTTCGTCGATTGGAATTACCGTTGAAATTTTACGATAAAAGTAGCAAGACTTGTTTTCTTGTAATATCGTGAATCAATCGTATGGAACGGTAACGTTGAACTTAAAACCATTGTTATCTTGACTATACCATTAGTTTTCATCATTCTATGTGAGTAATGTCGCACCAAAGCTGATTTCTCGGAAAGAAATCGTAAAAACGTTTAAGTCGAAAAACAGCCCAAGAATGTCTAAAACGTGGCCAAAAGCCCACTTATGATTTCAAACGAGAATGACCCCAAATTTCAATGACGGTTTACTTGATTTTCGTAGAAGATACATGGAAAAGAGGATAAATTTCAAGTTCCAAAGATAATAATGAAAATCCAGTGGATAAAAGAATATTTCTGAAAAGAGATAGACTCGCTCAAATATAAGGAGAGCCAAGACAAAGAGCACAAGGACAATAAAAAAATACATAGAAAACTTAGCACTTAGAGAGTTGGGTTTGATAAGTTGTCCTTTAAAGAACCTCGACTCGAAATAACTTTGGAAATATCTTGAGGGATAAGCTTCAGATTACATGAGGTTACAAACATTGCAGAAAAAAACCGAGACACGTTCAACATCTCGTTGCCCAAACCGAGACACGTTCAACATCTCGTTGCCCACGGGCGACGAGACCAGACTTAAGTCTCGTCGCCCATGGGCGACAAGACACAATCAACGTCTCATCGCCCATGAACATGTTCAACATCTCATCACCCACAGGAAACGAGACATGCTCAACATCTCGTTGCCCGTGGGAGACAATACCATCTCCTCTTCATCAACCTCACCTTCGTGTCGTGACCAAACTTCTCCTCGTTTTTGCAACGATTGGAGTTTTCGTTGAAGTTTTTCAGAAAAGGCAGCATATATTTGTCATCTCATGAAAAATTCAAATCAATCGTATAAGGCGGTAACTGTTAACTTAACACCATTGTTTTCCAAACTATACGATCGGTTTTACCATTTCACGGAACCAACAGTACATAAAACAACATCGTATGAAACGCGATTTCTCCGAAAGAAATCGTGAAAATGTTTAAGTCACAAAACGTCACAAAACGGTCTAAACCGCGATAAAAGCCCGCTTACAATTTTTAGACAAGGATAAGCCCAACTACAGAGACAGTCTACCTAATTTCCGCAGAAGATTAACGGAAAAGAAGATAAATGTCAAGTTTCCAGATATTCATGGAAATTCGAGAAGATAAGGAAGATTTTCGTGAAGAGATATAGTCGATCCGGGACAGAAAAGGAAAAACGACCGACATAGAAGGACTTGTATAAGGAGGGATAAGTCAAAAAAGAGGAGCCAAAAATTTATACTTAAGGGAATTATTGTAAGTTTTAGGAGAACTTAGGACCTAGGCGGCTAGACAAGCAAGTTCGACACTTAGAACGATTTACTGCTTTGTTGTTTTATTCCCCACTGTTGACGAATTTACATCCATAATGTTTTCGGTGAATCTTTGTAACTTTACCTTGTCTAAATCAATAAAACGCTTTGGTGCAGTTCCTTTCGATATTTGGTTCTTGCTTCTTTTTCGTATTTGTGTGTTTACACAAAAAATCCGAGACCTCAAGGAAAGTTAGGGTTTCTTCACTTTCCTTCGGTTACGGAAATCGACAGTGTGAATTTCGGTTCCCACATAGAGCAATTTAGGCCATTTTCGTTTTTGTTATTGAGCTGCGACTCGACTAGGTTTTAAGGTCTTAGGTGGTGAGGACTAGAAAACGCCGAGAGCTCTTGCGGCCGAGGCTGTTTCACCTGTTATAACGTTCATATCCAGATTCAGAATAAGATCTTCCTTGCTTGGTTCTTTACTTCAACTTGTTTTACTTTCTTCTCTTTTCTGATGTTGATTACTTGTCGCTGGCTTAGAAGATTTCCAGGACCTCAAGCAAAGTAGGGTTTTCTTTGCTTTCCTCCATTTACTAAAATCGATAGTGCGGATTTTGGTTCCCACAGTCTGGCGCTAGAAGGAGGGGCGGGTTCGGATCAATCTAGCTCGTATCCGCAAAAAAAGCTTGGTGAAATAGGACTACAATATTGAGTATGTTTTCCATGAAAGCTCCTCATTTTTTGAATCCTACGAGGTTTTAGTTCTCACGTTCTTCTTACTTTAAAGAAAGAGAAAGTATCTGCGGTAGTTTCTAGACATTCATTCCGTCGTGACCAACTTTGACCACAACACAAGCATAAACCAATTTTTATGTAAGTAAAACTTTGACAGATGGTAAGACACGATATCCACTTACGAAGAAGCTGGCACTCGCCATCGTAATGTCAGCTCAAAAGCTACGACCGTATAACCAGTCGAACATAATTGTAATCTTCACCATATTCCTGCTTCAAACGATTCTGCATAGTCCTAGTCAATTGGGAAGACTAGCTAAATGGGCGATCGAGCTGAGGGACTACGATAACATCGAACAAGAACTTGAACAAAATCACGAGTACTCGCTGTTTTCCTGGTATATCTTCCAATGGAAGGATGAAAAATCAAGAACCAAACACAACATGGACCCTTCACGTCGACGGATCTGTGTCTAAACAAGTTTCATGAATCGGAGTTCGAGTCGCGTGAAAGACTGGAGAAGTGCTGGAACAGTTGTTCTGACTAATTTTCACCCTTCTAATAATGAAGCCGAGTATGAAGAACTTATTTCTGGACTACGATTGGCTCGTGGTCTCAAAATACGCAACATTCATGAATACTGCAATTCTCAACGTCTCGCAGTTCAATTCAGCGGCGAATACGAGGCGAGAGAGGAAACGATGGAGTCATACTTAAAACTTGTTCAGGACCTAACTCAAGATTTCGATAAATTCACCCTTGCGCAAATTCCATGAGCAGAAATGCGCAAGCCAACCCTCTGGCAGCCTTAGCATCAAGCTCAGATCCAGGTCTTAAACGGGTAATACATGTGGAGTTCATAGAAAATTCAAGCATTGAGCCACCAATCGTCGCAAACCTTATCCAGTCACAAGAAGACGACATAGACGAAGTTGATCTCCATTCCGAAGAAAACTCGGAACAACACGAACATGGCTGTGACAAGCCATGATTTGAAACAATCCAAGCGTATGTTGCCAACGTTACCTCTTAGTAGACGAAGAGATCTATAAATGGAAATTCTCCAGACCGCTGATGACATGCCTGGAGGGAAACAAAGCACATAAAGTCATGGAAGATGTCCACTCTGGATCTTGCGGAAATCACTTCAGGGAAAGATCCTTGACAATCAAAGTAATACGCCATGGCTACTACTAGCCAACAATGACCAAAGACGGCAAGAAAATTGCACGAAAATTTGAAGAGTACCAGAGACACGCACCAACTATCCACCAACCCGCAGAGGTTCTCTCGTCTATTTTGGCACCATATCCATTGATGCGATGGTCAATGGATATCATCGGCCCTACACAATTCTAAACATAAATGTTTCCTTCTAGTTTTAACAGATTTTTTTACAATATGGGTGGGATCAGACTCGTATACAAGCATTAAGGACAGCCAAGTTGAAAGCCTCGTATGTATGGTTGTAAGGATATTACAAGGTTCCTTTGTTGTAAGTTAACCTCCTAAACCTTAATAAGAGCTTGTGTAGTTATGTATGGTTGTTTTGAGTAGTGTTTTTGGTATCCTAGGGACAATTTAAAGTTGCTAGATTTGTTGAACTTAGTTTTTGTCCCATGATACTTAAGAGTTGTGTGTGTGTTGTTCTAGGAGTCTTTTAGTTTGCTAGGATGGTTAGGTCTCGTTTATATCTTGTTACATTGCTAAAGGTCTAGGAGAGTTTCCTGGTCTTTTGTTGCATTCATAATTTGCTTAGGATGATCGATGAGTTGTTTTTTAAATGATCATAAAATATCCTAAATGTCTTGTCATGTCTCTCGTTTTCTCATTTAATCTTGTTGTTGTATAAATGTTCATAGAATAGCCTACATTTTATGTAATTGATGAGTTATCATACTTGAGAATATAGTGAATTGGTTGCATGGATTTGAACTGAATGAGTTGTTTAGATTTTGTCCATTGCATCTTGTTAAACATTAGGGATCAGATTTGGTGAGTTATCAAGGTCTGATCCTAGTGCATGGTCTGATTCTTGCTGGAGTTTGAATGATATTTCTGGTACACAATAGGTGCTCTCTGTCCATCACCAATCCAAGACAAAGAAGAAGGCTTCCCATGTGTTCAGAGCCTACACATTATGTATATTTTGGACCATGGAGAGATACCTTTTGTGTATAATGGGTTGACTTAAGCACATGCTGTTTGGTTGTTTCGCTCCTGGTCAAGAGACACACAAGGAAGACCATCACCTAAGTCATGAGGAGACTGGTGGTCCTAAGGCTGTGGAGCAGAGATCAAGGGTGAATCAGTTGGCTTAAGGGCATGTGTTGGTACTGTTGTTCTCCTGGTTTCAAGCTCAGTGTTGCTCACTTAAAAGCTTGATCCAATACCCATTCTCTCTCGATCAAGCTTGAGGAAGGGTAATGGTGAGGTCAACCCGGAGTCGTTGCTGGCAGGCAGCGATCCGAGCACGTCCTTGTTGCCAGCTGGCAACGAGACCATCTTCCATGTGTCTTGTTGCCAACAAACGACGACCCAGGCCTAACCTCGTTGCCAGCAGGCGACAAGGTTGGGCCTGTGTCAATGTATGTTGGCAATGAGACGCGGGGAAGATGGTCTCGTTGCCAGCTGGCAACAAGGATGGGCTCGGGACGTTGCCTGCATGCAACGATTTCGGGTGCAACGATTTCGGGTTGACCTCATCGCCAGCTGGCAATGAGGATAAGACTGAGCCGTCCCCTGCTGGCGAGGAGACCCAGAGAGGGTGGTTTGGTAGCCTTATGGCGATATGGTTCATCGGTTGGAACAAGATGAACTGGAGACACAGACGATGAGAAGTCGGGAAGCGGCGTTTTCTCATTTTATCGTTATTTGAAAGTTATTTTATTTGTGATTGAGTATGTCTTTCTTGAAAGCTCTTTATTTTTCGAATCCTACATGGTTTTAGTTCTCACGTTAATAGAAAGTCTTTGAGATAGTTTCTAGACTTTAATTCCGTCTTGAGTGATTTTGACCACAACACGAGCATAAACCAATTTTTTACGTAAGTATAACTTTGATAGATGCTGAGACAAGATATCCACTTATGGAGAAGCTGGCACTCACCATCGTAATGTCAGCTCAAAAGCAAAGACCATATTTCCAGCTGCACATAATTGTAATACTCACCACATTCCCTCTTCGAACGCTTCTGCATAGTCCTAGTCAATGGGGAAGACTAGAAAAATGGGCGGTAGAGCTGAGCGACTACGATATCAACGAACAAGAACTTGCACAAAAGCACAAGTACTCGCCGATTTCTTGGTAGAACTTCCAATAGAGGGGATGACAAATCAAGAACCAAACTCAACGTGAACCCTTCACGTCAATGGATCTACGTCAAAACAAGGTTCATGAACCGGAGTTCGAGTGACATCACCGACTAGGGAAGTGCTGGAACAGTAGTTTTCGACTAAATTTTCACGCTTCAAGTAATAAAGCCGAGTATGAAGCACTTATTGCTCGACTACGATTGGCTCGTGCCCTCAAAGTATGCAACATTCATGCATACTGCAATTCTCAACTTGTCGCAAACAATTCAGCGGCGAATAGGAGGCTAGAGACGAAACAATGGACTCATACTTAAAACTCGTCTAGGACCTTACTCAAGATTTCGATAAATTCGCGTATACAAAAATTCCCTGCACAGAAAATGCGCAACCCAACGCTCAGCAGCCTTACCATCAAGGTCAGATCCAGGCCTTAAATGGGTAATACCCGTGGAGTTCATAGAATATTCAAGCATTGAGCCACCAATTATCGCATACCTAATCCAGTCACAAGACAACGAGATAGACGAAGTTGATCTCCATTCCGAAGAAAACTCAGAACAAACCAAACATGGCTGTGACAAGCCATGGTTTGAAACAATCCAAGCGTGCATTTCCAATGGAACGCTCCCCGAAGAAAAATGGGCGGCCTAAAAATTCAAAACCCAGGCCACACGATACGTCTTAGTAGACGAAGAGATCTATAAATGTAAATTCTCAAGACCGCTAATGACATGCGTGGAGGTAAACAAAGCACAAAAAGTCATGGAAGAAGTCCACTCTGGATCTTGCGGAAATCACTTCAGGGAAAGATCCCTCACAATCAAAATAAAACGCCACAGCTATACTAGCCAACAATGATCAAAGACTGCAAGAAATTTGAACGAAAATGCGAAGGGTACCAGAGACACAACCAACAATCCACCAACCCGCGGAGGTTCTGTCGTCTATTTCGGCACCATATCTATTCATGGGATGGTCAATGGATATCTTTGACCCCTACAAAAATCTAAACATAAACGTTTCCTCCTAGTTTTAACATATTTCTTTTCAAAATGGGTAGGAGCAGACTCATACGCAAGTATTAAGGACACCCAAGTCGAAAGCTTCATATGGAGAAATATTATCTGTAGACATGGGATCCCGTATGAAATCGTAATAGACAATAGGTCACAGTTCATCTCAACCAGGTTCAAGGCATTCTGTAAAAAATGGATGAGACGACTGACCAAATCAACTCCCAGATATCTGTAAGGATATTGCCAGGCTGAAAATATTAACAAAACTGTAATAGACGGACTCAAGAAGCGCCTACACGCTAAAAAAGGTGGATAGGCGGAAGAAATTGAAAGAGTTCTTTGGTTCCATCGGATGACTCCAAAAGGAACAACGGGAGAAACTCCCTTCGCCTTCATGTATGGGTTAGAATGCATGATCCTGGCAGAAGTCGAATTCCCAGGAATACAAAAGAGACTACTCCCGGAGCGAGAAGATTTGAACAACCTGATGCTACTGGTTAATCTCGATCTCATCAACGAGCACCGCGATCAAGCACTCATACTAATTTAGAACTACCAACAAGCGCTTGCAAAATACTACAACTCAAATGTATGTATTCGCATGTTCAAAGAAGGTGATCTAGTCATGCGCAAAGTTTTCCAAGACACCACCAAACGAAACATGGGAAAAGTCGGAGAAAAATGGGAAGGGCCATAGAAATTGATAAAAGTGGTTCGGCAAAGAGCGTATGAGATTGACAACATACAAGACGTCAAGATTTCGAGAACCTGGAATGCGATGCACCACAAAAAATATTGTCATTAAGCAATCAAGGCCCAACAAACTGAACTACGAGACGACTTGATCCTCAAAACGGGTATGTAGGCAACTCATCGCAAGATGCATTCATATGTCCCCCTCTCTAAAAGAGGGAGGGAGTACGTATACTCATATACTCCCACATTAAAATATCCACCATCGTGTACTCGATATTTTTAAAAACTTTTCGAAAATAATAAAAACGCAGATTTATTCAAAAATATCCCGCAAACTTCTTTCACCGCAAACCTCTTTTACCGCAAACACACTCGACATCACACAAAACTTTACATCTAAAAACGGAAATCCATGATTCGATTAAAAAAACCCAAGTGACAATAAACAATCATCATATAGCCTGAAAACAAAAATCATACGAAACATCTTCAAAGACACACCCTTCAAGCCCACAAACATTTCAAACATGAAATGAGGCGTACGAAAAAAAAACCCATTCTTCAGCATAGAGAAACATCACAAACGCCTGAAGAACCGTTTTTCAACGAATAATATCTTCCTTGATGAAGTCTCCATCTCGAAAACTCGAATTGTCATAGGCATTAACATCTTCTCAGACACATATTCTTCGCGTAGGCTCAACTTCAAATAGTAACACTTACCATTCCATTTGTTGCTGATAAAAATCAATGAACTCAAACGTCCTACACTGACTTAGCCACCCCAGAGAAAAAGGCTCCCAGACATTCGACACAAGGATATTAGCGTGCTATGTAAGAAATCCGAAATTTTGGTCAAACACTTCCAGACGACTTCAAAATTGTATTTGGAGGGATGCCCGACTACCTATAGATGCAAGTCACATAAGCCGAGAACGTTTCGCATACTTCAATATTAAGCTGGCGACGAGGTTGGGCCTGTGTCGTTGTATGTTGGCAATGAGACGCGGGGAAGATGGTCTCGTTGCCAGCTTGCAACAAGGATGGGCTCGGGACGTTGCCTGCAGGCAACGATTCCGGGTTGACCTCATCGCCAGCTGGCAATGAGGATAAGACTGAGTCATCCCCTGCTGACGAGGAGACCCAAAGAGGGTGGTTTGGTAGTCTTATGGCGATATGGTTCATCGGTTGGAACGAGATGAACTGGAGACACAGACGATGAGAAGTCGGGAAGCGGCATTTTCTCATTTTATCGTTATTTGAAAGTTATTTTATTTGTGATTGAGTATTTCTTTCTTGAAAGCTCTTTATTTTTCGAATCCTACATGGTTTTAGTTCTCACGTTCTTTTCACTTTAAGGAAATAGAAAGTCTTTGAGATAGTTTCTAGACTTTAATTCCGTCGTGAGTGATTTTGACCACAACACGAGCATAAACCAATTTTTTACGTAAGTAAAACTTTGACAGATGCTGAGACAAGATATCCACTTATGGAGAAGCTGGCACTCACCATCGTAATGTCACCTCAAAAGCGAAGACCATATTTCCAGCTCCACATAATTGTAATACTCACCACATTCCCGCTTCGAACGCTTCTGCATAGTCCTAGTCAATGGGGAAGACTAGAAAAATGGGCGGTAGAGCTGAGCGACTACGATATCATCGAACAAGAACTTGCACAAAAGCACAAGTACTCGCCTATTTCTTGGTAGAACTTCCAATAGAGGGGATGAGAAATCAAGAACCAAACTCAACGTGAACCCTTCACGTCAATGGATCTACGTTAAAACAAGGTTCATGAATCGGAGTTCGAGTGACGTCACCGACTAGGGAAGTGCTGGAACAGTCGGTTTCGACTAAATTTTCACGCTTCAAATAATGAAGCCGAGTATGAAGCACTTATTGCTCGACTACGATTGGCTCGTGCCCTCAAAGTATGCAACATTCATGCGTACTGCAATTCTCAACTTGTCGCAAACAATGGACTCATACTTAAAACTCGTCTAGGACCTTTCCCGACCTTCTTAAGTTGGCTCACGTCTGGTCAAATCATCACTCGAGCAGGACCTTCTCTAGATGTTGACCCAAAACTGGCAGAGTAACTGTTCTTGAAACCTCTCAAAACTGCCAAAATGCTCGAAAACGATCGAAACGGTAACTTTCTTTCTTTGCTTTCTCACTCACCTTTTTAGTAGCTGTGAAGTGTTCTGGTTGTGTTGAAATCAGGGGAGGGAGTACCTATTTATAGGAACCAGCAGCCAACTAATTCATGCCATGTGGCAGCCCCTGTGTCCGTTAGCATGGCTTTGGTTGCATGTCTAGCGGCACCTCGTGCTCTACATGTCAGCTCGCATGACAAGGGTGGCCTGAAAGGCGACACCACTTCCTCCACATGCGTGGAAGCTTGGCGTAGATGCATCAAAGGAGATACCACGTCTTCCACATGTCTGTCAACATGGTCTAGTCGCATCTAACACAACACCCAGCTGCTTGGTCGATTCACCTCGTGCTCCACATGTTTACTTCCATGTACATGTTGCATGTACTTTAACACCTCGTGCTCCACATGTTTACTTCCATGTACATGTTACATGTACTTTAACACCTCGGGCTTGGCTTGCCAAATACCCTTCCAGGAAGTTTCTACCACATCCTGAACACATACATTAAGCCACCTTGTTCTCTCGATCAATACGTCAGATTTCGATCCTTCGGGTAAATTTTCGTCCCGTGATCAATCCTGAATATTTTTCTACGCCCGTTCTGATGAGCTGAATATTTTTGATAAATTCCAATTGAATTCTTAACTTAATGAAAATATTTCCCGACTCTCCGGCTTCCCCAAAAATTCTCATAACACCAAAATTAAGATTTTTGCCCAAATTCGGGTTTTCATGTCGTGCTTACTTCCTGTAGTGCTTAATTCCCGTCTTTCTTCCGACTTATTATGTCTCCAAAATAATATTTTACTGATACAAACTTTTTACGAGAACGTCGTGCTTTGGAAACATCGTACTTCTTAAACGTTGTGCTTCTCAAACATGGTGCTTCTAAAACATGGTGCTTCCAAAATGCGTGCTTCCAAAAAGTTATGCTTCCAAAACAACCTTCTGATCAATCTAACACACTGTCTAACAATGGTCGAATGGCATATTCGACTCATGGTTCATACACGATTAATTTTTTGATTTTACCGACCACCTCAAACTTCAAAACTTCTCGGTCGATCTGATTACCCACGACTCGACAACTAAATAGCTGCTTGACCATTCTTCCATTCCCTTCGAATAATTTTAATTTTTATGTGATCAAAACTTAACATTCCTCCACATGCTTTGATTCCCAAAATCTTTTCTCTGAATTTTAACTGTCAATTTTCTTTTTTTTAAGGGTTTCTACATTCTCCCCCACCCCCCCTTAACAGAATTCGTCCTCGAATTCTAAGGTTCTGAGGGGCTTCCTTCCTCCATCACAACGTCCTCTCGGAAAAACTCTAGGTGATCGGCCTTAAATCTTTCTTCATCTGCCGAAGTAACATGAATCTTGTTTTGTATTCACTAGAATACTTGTATTTAAGAAATCTCTCGGTTATTTAGTTTACAAATACGTCTTTCTCCCAATCGGATTGGTCTTTCCAAATACGTATGGTGTGTCCCCAGCTCCTCTATTCTCTCTTGCTTAACAGCACTTGGATCCCGTATATGATTCTGAAGCATGGAAACACTGAATACATGATGTAGATGCATATCCTATGGCAGATCCAGTCGATAAGGTACCTCACCAGCTTTCCCAATGATCTTGTACGAACCAATGAACCTGACCGCAAATTTCCCAACCTTGCCAAATCTGTCTTTCCCTTTTTGTGAAGTAACCTTCAAATAGACCCAATCTCCTATCTGAAGAGTTACCTTTCTTCTTGATTGGTCTGCGTACTTCTTCTGACGGTCATGAGCCTTCTTCATGTTGGTTTGAATCGCCTCCAGCATGATCATGGTCTCCTGAACGATAGGCGATCCAAACATTCTTCTTTCTCCCACTTCCGTCCAATACATAGGTGTTTTGCATGGCCTTCCGTACAATGCTTCATAGGGTGGCATCCCTATACACGAATGATGACCGTTCTAGAATACACATCCGAAGCATGTCTTCGATGGTTTGGATGGTCCTTTCCGTTTGGCCATCAGTTTCTGGGTGGAATGCTGTGCTTCTAAACAATTTAATTCCCAAGGCTTCTTGTAGTGCTTCCAAAATGATGCCATGAACCTAGGGTCGCAATCTAACACGATGTCTGAGGGTACACCATGTAACTTCACGATTTGGCTGATGTACAGCTCGACAAATACTTCCACTTTATCAATGGCCGGCATAGGCAACAAGTGTGTGACCTTTGTTAACATATCCACAATTACCCAGATTGAGTTGTTCGATCTACCTGGGGCAGTGGGTAATCTTGTTATGAAATCCATGGAAATAGAATCCCATTTTCATTGAGGTATCAGAAGACTCTGCAATAATCTCCTGGAACTTAAAGATCGGCCTTGACTTGTTCACAAGTTGTACACTGGGCGACCCATCGTACTATCGATCTCTTCATTCCCAGCCAATGATAGTATCTTCTCACATCTCCGTACATCTTTGAACTTCCAGGATGGATACTAAGTAAAGAATGGTGTGCGATCCTTAGTATCTAATTTATCGGCCCTTGTCCTTTAGGTACTGTGCTACTTCCATTAATTAGCAAGGTTCCATCCTCTGCTAAGTAATATCCATCATTATTTGTCCTGGCTTGTCCTGTGAGTTCTTCAGTGATCTTCTGTAGTTTCTCGTCTTTAAGTTGTTCCTGTCAAATTCTCTGAATCAAGCTGGCGTGGTTCACAACTTGAAGCCCCAATGGCTCCCTTGTTTTCCCTTCCAAAACGAACAACTTCACTTGTTTAAACTCCTGGTTCAACAGCCCCACTTCTTTCTGTAAATCTGCGTCCAACTTCCTTCGGCTTAAAGCATCCGCAACAACATTTCGTTTACTTCAGATACTTGCAAAGGTAGAGTCAATGTGTCCTTGGATCGATACTACTAACGTAACGCCTACATTTTATTTTATTCAGAGAAATGAAATCAGTAGAGGGGTGAGTCAAACTAGTATTTGCTAAGTTGTTGGTATACTAGATTTTGTTGCTATACTAGGATATGATATATAAAGTTTCTTTGTGATTGACTTGATAGGATGGGGTTGCAACAGAGTAAGGTGACAGTTATACTTAAACATTATATGAGTCTCCGCTTTTCAAACCTCGCTCACATGCTTAGTTTGCTTGAGGACAAGAAAAAGGTTAAGTAGAGGAGAGTTGATAAAGCCTATTTATTACAAGTTTTAGGCCGTGTTCTAGGCTCTAATTAGGGTCTATCATGTGTGTCTAGGATATGTTTTAGAGTATTTACAGGTCCAGAGACGTTTTGGAGATAAATGGATATACTTGGAGCTTTTGGAGCATTTAAAGGAGAAGAATCTGTAGCTGACAATTTGAGGAGTCGAAGTACAAGTCTTTTGTTAATCGACGACACAACATTGGAATCGACCGATGAATAAAGACCAAGGTCGATCGATGCTGCACACTTGCCATCGGTCGACGCCCAACTCGCAGACAGCCGACTGAAAAGCCCAAGTTCAAAAGACAAAAGCAAGAATGTCTTGGACGAGTTTTGACCTGAATTTTAGGATTTTTATATTTATGCTCATGCATTGAGAGCATGCAGAGTGTGCAAATACAAGCGTAGGCAAGGCTTGACACAACTCACATAGCTTTATAGTTTTAGGTTTTTAGGGGAGAAGATTCATAACTCCTTATGGAGATTTTTTATTGGAACCCCATTATTTTATCTATGCATTCTATTAAGATTATTGTTCTTTCTTTAATTATGTCTGAGTAGTCATCAACTAGGTTTGGGGTTAAATGATAGCAATCATGGACTAACCCAAAAGTAGGATTGTTAGCTAAGTTATTATCCATCAATTGAGTTGTGCTTAATGCTTGCATTCTAGAGTAGCTAACTAGGATCTCACTACGAGAGTAGGTTCTGAGACAGAATAGACTACATTGACTAGGCTGTTAGGCGCATGCGAGATCTGGTCTAACAAGTCTGGTGGACTTATCAAATCTCGGTCACACTTCTTTCTGATTTCACCATCGAGCGACATTAGGCCTTAGCGGTCGATTGATGGTCTTTCCTTTTGCTCGCATACGAGATTTGGAGTTAAAAGGGTCAGAATAGCTAATATTTCAGTCCTAGTATATTTACATACCTGTGCTTACTATCCACTATAATCCATTAAGCTTGAAACCCTAGATCTAGCATATTAACATTTGCATCACGGTAGTTTATTAAGATATTTCCATATTTGCATTATTAGCATATTTTCATATTGCATCTCTACTTCTTGTTAAGGAATATTTCCTTAACTGATTGTTTGCCACCAATATATATATTCACCTAGCTTAATCTTTAGAAATAAGAAATCTATTGTGTGCCATTTCTTTCTGTGGATTCAATCCCTAAGTACTACACCTGATCTCTTTTTGCAAGAGTACTATTTGTGTGTTAAAGACTAGGGTTAATTTGATATTGATTTGTTTAGGATATTTATACCCTGCTAGAACAACTAAAACACCCATGTCAGCGACTATCTTCGATACCTCAGGGTAATAAGTTGAAAACTCAGCCTCCCTGCTTTAACAAAGAGTCTCATCCTACCCGAAAAAGGAAGTAGAAGACACATAGTAATCACTCGTGTGCTACCTAAAAAAAAAAACTTCTTCTGCCTATAGCCAGGGTACGTTCCCCAAAGACCAAGCCGAAAGAAAAAAAGACAAGAAACAAAATACTGCTTCCCTTGGGAGAAGCAGTTCAAAATATCATTCTCCAGCCCATATCTAATCCTGGGGTACCAGACAAAGAAAAATGTCGTACTCACTGTTGTAAATCGATAATTACCTTATCCGGCCATGAGCCATACGATCTGGAAATCATGTGGCTACGTGCCACCATGACCCCCGAACCATTCTAGGTATAGGTTGAACCGCCGGCCAAAAATCAAACAAGAACATGACCGACGGACCCACGGTCTACCAAGGTCCGAGAGCGCTACATGACAGATTAATGGGCGATCCGGCCAAGGTGAGAAAGGGTGCAATTCGTGACTAGGCCAATCCAACCACTAACACGTCCCATCAGATTAAGGCCTAACGCTTCTCAACCCCTACCTGAATCTGACGTTGTGTTAACTTGGACAAGCTAATATCAGAAACAACAAGTCGTTTACACAAAATGCTATATGGCCAATATGTGACTAATATTAAACCTGGTAAAATAACACAAGCTTCATAGTATTAATCACTAAGAAAATCATATCCATAATCTAGCATAAGTACTAAATCTAGAATATCTATCAATCCACAACTTAGAGATATTATCTAAGCATTCAGCATTCGCTAACTAATCAATCAACCTAAACATTAGCATGTTACTACTAATCTCAAGCAATAAATAAGCATGCCATCAACTCAATCAATCAAGAATAATTAATCTCTACTATTAAATAATCGAACTGTTAATAAGTTAGACTTGGCCTCTTGCCATGATTTAACTTCAAGTAACGGAAACCTGCATGAAAACAAGTCCTGCTTAATTCTTGTTCTTCTTCCAATTTACTATGTCTCTAAAATAATATTTTACTGATACAAATTTCCAAAAACGCCATGCCTATAAAATGTCATGCTTCTAAAAACCATGCTTCTAAAACGTCGTGCTTCCAAAAATGTTATTTGCCAAAACAACCTTCTAATCAATCTATCACATTGTCTAACCACGTTCGAGTGGTATATTTGACTCATGGTTCATATACGATCAATTCTTTGATTTTAGCGACCACCTCAAACTTCAAAACTTCTCGATCGATCTGATCGCCTGTGACTCAACCACCAAATAGATGCTCGACCATTCTTCCATTTTCTTCGAGTCATGTCAAGTTTTATGTGATCAAAACTTAACATTTCTCCACATGTTTTGATTTCAAAAAGCTTGGCTCAAATTTTAACTGTCGATTTTTATTTTCGTTTTTTTTTGTTTAAGGGTTTCTACAATGTTATTGTGCTAAAAAGGAGAATCTTGTTAATCACTGTAATTTGAATCCAAGACCAAGAAGTCTTTCTTCCGGGCGGGCCAATGGATCACCTGCGACAGATTCTAAAAGATACATATGATCTTCGTCAGCCGGACAAACCATTCCACTGCACTGAAATCCTGGTCCAGGCTAGGAACCATCAACTAAAGAAAGGAGATCAAGTACCCGCTGTAGTACATCAATGTTTCCTTCCCCTTATAAGGCCGTGCACCACTTTAATCAGATTACTAGAAGGCTACGTGCCATCGAAGCCGTACACCACGAAACAAAACTTTTCATCCACTGAATTGCGAGAATAAAATCATGGATCCTTCGAGATTAATCGATCTCATCAGCCATCGAGTCTGGAAATGCTTATTGGAAAACAATCGTCCTTCAACTATTTACGATTAAGATTTTCACTCTCCGGTTTCTAAGTTGTCCATGCTAGAAAAAAACGCACAGAAAGGCACTAAAGAAGCGACATTCATGTTCACCATAAGCATGCTGAGATGAAACGACCCCGGTTGACTAACGTGCACATGTTATCTCCCAAATTCACCCATGATCTCGAAAGATAAGGGGCAATCAGTTGGGAATAAATATTTCAGGAAGATAAAACTCCTACTTCCGAGCAGAACGACAGCTTCAGATTCTTGCCTAGACCCAGCTCCGAGTAAAATGGAAAAGTTTCTACTGTAGGGAGAACTTTATATTTCAGGATATGGAAGGATCTAACCCAGATACTAGGATCTATAAAAAAGATTACAAGACCCTGTGATCTTGAACATAAGTGGAAAACCCACATATATGGCGCATGGAAAATATTTGACAAGCACATGAATGGCTAGCACAAGCCATAGTATGCAGTCAAATATAGTACTCCTGCATAGAAGCTCTAGAGATTACTCCCATGCAGGATACATAAAACAAAAATGCATAGTACTTCCTGATAGCTCACACGCTTACTCTTAGACAGGTAGAGTATTACATGAGATGCAAAGTACTGCCCGAGAAGCTCACACACTAACTCTTAGGCATGGATCATATTATATAACATGCAAAGTACTGCATAAGAAGCTTACACACTTACTCTTACGTAGGGAGCATCGTACAAAACCTGCCAATTCCTGCAACAACGCAGGAAGCATAAGTAAAAATGCAGAGTATTATATCCAAACTCAGAGTCTGAACATGGAGCAAAACTGCATATTTCCATATAAGTGGGCCATTCATAAAAATGATGCAAAACGTACATGAATGAAGAGGGAATAGGCCCACACAAGCCTGAGTATGCTGTCAAAAATACCTGGTTCCTGCATAAAGGCCATGTCCGAAAACACATGCAGGAATCCTTCGTACGAAATGTGCATATTCCTGCATTAAATGCTACGTGCTAAATAGGATGCATGAATCATGAAGTACGCTCAAAAAGTACTGTAAACAAACCCCCATGTTTTATAAAGGGAGAAAAATGTGCAAAGTCATAACAACGGGAGCACTCTAATTCCCAACTTATCCAGACGTGAAAAACAGTAAGACTAGCGCTTGAGTCACCACCTCATGTAGATTAACACTAGCACCGATCGGTAAGACTGGCGATTTCCTAACCCTTGTCAGGGTCGAAGTCACACCAACACGTGAAAATGTCTGACAGTGGTTTCCTATAGGAAGCAGAGTGCAGCACCTAAAGATGTTGATAGTGGCCTACTTCCGAGTGGCAGACTGCAATATCTAAACCAATGTTGGTTGTGGCCTACTTCCGAGTGGCAGAGTGCAAAATCTAAACCGACATTGATAGTGTCCTGCTTCCGAGTGGCAGAGTGCAACATCTAAACTGATGTTGATAGTGGCCTACTTCTGAATGGCAGAGGGCAACATCTAAACCGGCGTTAATAGTGGCCTACTTCCGAGTGGCTGAGTTCAACATCTAAACCGACGTTGATAGTGGCCTACTTATGAGTGGCAAAGTACAACGTCTAAACCGATTTTGATAGTTGCCTACTTCTGAGTGGCAGAGTGTAACATCTAACTGACATTGATAGTGGCCTACCTCCGGGGGCAGATAAAAATGTGACATAAAATTATAAGCAGCATACTCAAGGGGGCAAACTCGATATAACATCCTAAAATGTCTAGGTTCAATGAAAGGATACGCCCTATGACCTCTGCATCCTAAAGGGCCATGTGCCAAAACCTTTAGGTTTAATGAATTATACGTCCTCAAACCTCGTGATTCCATTTGAATGTATCCTCCAACCTATGGGTTCTTGGACGTGAATCTTTTAAACCTCTGGGTTCCTTGATGAAAGTCCATCCAACCTCCGGCTTCCTGGACGAAATTCCATCCAACCTACGGGTTTCTTGGACGATGTCCATCCAACCTCCGGGTTCCTAGATGAAATTCCATTCAACCTCCGAGTTACATAGAATCATGTCCATGAACCTACGGGTTCTAGGAGGATATACTTCTAAACCTTCAGATTTTAGGATTTCCGGGTTCCAGAGAAACACATATCAAAACCTCCTGATTTTGGAGGACGTGTTCCAATATCCCGGGCTTCAAGTCGAAATATTTTGAATCTGCATGTTACCTCTGAAAAGCAGGATATAAGGTCATCCAAGCATTGATAGTAGCCTACCTCCAGGGGCAGATTGCTATGTGATACTCAGTTGAAAGTGGCCATGAATAAATGGCAGAGTTCAATGAAAGTTCCCACCTTATTTATCCAAGAGGGATACTACTGTTCACTAAAGACAATATGTACAAGAGATCGACTCCAGTACCAATATCGATTAAGTTATCTCCCGATACCAGGATGAAACATTCTGAAGGTCCCCAGCCAATAGTCAAGGACAATCTTGAGACAAGGCAAGAAGCTACAGCATCAAAACCGCAAGGAAACATGTGAAACACAACAAGGGGAGCCAGCACGAAGACTGATATACCATGGAATTTATCACTTTTAGGCCATGGTATATGCGCTTTTTACAATCTATAATATGATTTTGGAGTATTTTTTAGAGTATTTTCAGGTTCAGGTACGTTCTGGAGAACTTTGGTGATTTTGGAGGTTTTTGAGATGCAGAACTGTGCAAACGCGTCAGATATTGAGCAATGCCTGGAGACCTTACCACCGTTAGATTGAGCTCATAGTTTTACAAGAGATAGAGATTTGAGTTAGATTTCCAATGCTACCGATTTAAGGTCAATATGCATCCGGTATAATAAGTTATGCTCGTTTTACTGAAGAGTGTTCTGTCTGTCTCGCGAGAGAAAGTTGTCAAGAAGATGAATGAGTGTCGATCGACGGCGCAGCCTTAGTATCGATCGACGGTGATCCCAGAAGAGAGGCCCTCTTTGTTTCAAGACCGACTTAAGCCCAGAATCAACCACAACTTACTAGGATACCTTTGGCCGACTAAAAACCCTATTTTTGTGTTTTCTAAGCCATTGTTGACGTCTACGTTTTCTAAGTTTTATTTTATTTATTGTTCTTAGTTAGAAGAGAAGAGAGGAAATCCTTCAAATTCCTCTTGGAAGTCCTTTGGTTTTTATATCTATTTTATTGTTATTTCATATATATTCATCTATGATTTATGTCATGTCTGAGTAGATCCACCTACTAGGTTTAGGTTTTTTAGGTTACTGATGAATTAGCACCAAAATAGGATTTCTAGGATGAAGAAATATCAATCTTTGGAATTGTGTTTAATGCTTGCGTTCTATTGTAACTAACTAGAAACCTGAACTTAGGACATGCACAACTGCGAGAGTAAGTTCTATGCTAGAATTGATTCCATTGAGCTAGGTTGTTAGATACATGCGAAAGCTTGTTTAATTAACCTAGCGGATACACTTCATGTCTGATTAGAGTCGATCGACACTCATCCTTAGCCGTCAATCGACAGTCTAGTCCTCTGTCCGTATGCGAGAGTTGGGACAAGAAGGGGTCAGACTAGTTAATAGTGTCCTCGCTTATTAATTCCCTTCATCTTATCCACTATAATTCATATGCTTGAAACCCTAAGTCTAGCATCCATCCTATCATCAAACAACAAACTCCTAGATTTACTTGCTACTCTATATGTTATCTGACCTTAGTTTTACTTAATCTACTCTTCTTTTCTTTTGTTTCAGGTACTTATATCTTAGTACCAGAAAGCGATGAGAAGAGGATTTTGGGGCTCTACAAAGAAGGGTCCTACTGATTCACGCACGATCCATAAGTGTAAGAGGGTAGTCAACACTCTCCAAGCAGCGATCAACAGTGAAGGGAAATGAGTATCGATCAACACCAACACCTTGTCGTCGATCAATACCAACATTATTACGTCGATCGACGTTAAGAACTTAGCAATGATCGTTACCACATGCGAGAAGACAGAGGAAATCAAAATGCTTATACTTGAGTATGATAAGAATGGGATCTTGCGAGAAAAAGAAGGTCGCGCTCCCAACAGCAGAGGACAAATGATTCATACACAGGAGGCTGTAGTTTCTGATGCAATTGTTGTTGCTGGAGATGATGACTTTGAGCTGCAACCTTTCTGGAGCGATTGGTTAGGTCAACACCTTTTTCCAGGCCTTCCTCACGACGATCCAAGAAAACACATTGAAGTGTTTATGGATAAAACTGTGGATACTGAGAAGTATGGGTACTCTGCAGAATACTTACTCTGCAACATTTTCCCTCACACCCTCTATGGGAATGCATCTAGGTGGCTTGTTCAACTACAACCACAATCTCTAACCTGCTGGGAGGATATTAAAAGAGCCTTCCTCTATAAATTTCGTGATGATGCGGAAGCAACTAAAGAAAGGAAGAATAATGAAAGGTGGGACATGCTCAATGAAGATTGGCAGAAGAAGAGGGACAAACTGAACACTCATCCCAAGAAGCAGGTTACACTAGATACTGAGATAGAATCTATGATTAGATATAGTGTAGAGGATGATGGACAACACGAATTTGAACAGCCAATAAGAGCAGATGAAGCTGATATTAGTGATACGGCCTCATCATCGATCGACACCATGACTTCAACGTCGATCGACACCACCACCCTCAGCATCGATCGACACTAACCCCTGTTGTCGATCGACACTAACCCCTGTGGTCGATCGACACCACTTGACATCCATGAAAGTTTGATTTGTCTTCAGGAAATTTCAGACTCGAGACTAGAGAGCATCGATGTATCAAGTTGTTATCATGCTCCAGATGTAGAAAGAGAAATCACCATGGGAGAACTTTTGGAGGTAGATTATAGAGAACAACTTGGGTGTTTGAATTCGAGTAGGAAAGTCAATATGGAAGACTTCTTAGAGCTAAAGGAAAAGCTTGAAGATATGGATCAGGACTTGGAGATGAAGTTTGATGGCAATCCACACACTTCGGGAAAAGATCTAGAGACTTCACCAAACGGTAACTTCGATCGACACCCACTGGATGTTATCGATCGACACCCACTGGATGCTATCGATCGACACCGCCCACCCGACATCGATCGACACCGCCCACCCGACATCGATCGACACTCACTGTTGGACAAACAGCCAAGTTACATGATTGAACCAGAACCGATTGAGGGGACTGCTGAACCATTAATGAAACAGAGCCTGATCCAAATCTAAAAATGAAGGCAAGATAGGTTATGATTTGACGAGAATTTTGGAAGAAAATCAACCTAAAGTAACAGAGAAAATGGAGATGGTTACCTGATGAAAAACCTCGACTGCTTTCTTTGATTAGACGAGGAAATTTGAGATTTTCTCCATTTAGGGTGTCTTTCTGTTTTGGACTTGTTCGAGTTAAGGTTGTTTGATTTAGAGTTATTCTTGTTCTGGGTTTCTTCGACTTAAAGGAGAATTCTAGGTTTTCAATGATTTAAGATTCTTATTGTTCTTCTCTTACTTTCGTCCTTTTTATTTAATTCATTTGTAGATCTGGATTATGTGTGATTTGGTTCAACAGTCGAATTTGGTATAACTAACTTAGTAGTAATTATTATAACTCGGTATTATCAGTATAACTAAGTAATACTTGTTTAACTCAACATTACCAACATAACTCAGTATAAGTATGTAATATCAGTATAATGAAATATAACTCAATATAACTAAGTGTACCTCAGTATAACTAAGTTGAACTATCTCAGTATAATGTAATTTGACAAGTTATACATCGATAATTAAAATTTAAAATTTTAGAAAATTGAAAAAATTGTAAAATTTGAAATTTTGAAAATTTTTAAATTTTCAAATCTTCGAATTTATTTTAAAAAATAATTCTGAAAAAAAATAAAAGGGTAAAATCGGATATTCAAGTTTAATTAAAAAGAATGGGACATAAGCTACTAGAGAGGGGCATAGGCGATTGTTTCTTGAGATGTGGGGACAGTGAAGGTGATTACTCATTCTCCATCCATCACCACCGGTTTACCTTCTTACTCTACGTATAGCAATGACGAAAGCCATCAATCTGCTTCCACTTATCAACCACCGTGAAATCAGTGCACTTGTATCATGACCACCACTTTCCTTTTGCTGAACCACCGGAAATTGACCAAATCAAGCTTCCAATCAAAAAAGCATTAAGACCTTGGATTTGTGATTAATCTGAACCAAAGTATTTACCGGAACATCGATGACGACTACACTCTACTTATTCTGAATCATACCATCAAAAAGTCCAACCAAAATCTTATATTCTAACATAACAAGAGGACATTTTCTCCAACAAGGAATATCAAGGATTATAATCACCCTTGTAAGAAGAATCGAACATCTTGTGATAGGAGTTTCATCAGAAAATCTTGTCGGAATTAACAATCCCCAATTGATATGGATTTGTTTGAAAATAAGCAAAATGAGATACAATAATCCGCTAAACTGAAACTTTATTCTGCAAACAAAAAGAGAAATAGACCTAGTCGGAAAGATTATCCGATATTTGATCAAAAGACAAAAAGATTGATCTTTCATACTAGAAATATCCTAGAGATGTAAGAGAGAGAAGCCCTTTAATTTTACTTTTCTAGTTAATTTTGAAAAGGTTTTCCTTTTGGTAATTGTTAGTTAAACGCTTGAAACAAATTATGTATGGAAAGGTGTATTCAAGTAACAGTTTGGGGTGAGTTTTTTAAAAATGACAAATCCTTTGCTATCCAAACGTGGAGTTTTAAAAAAACACTTTAAAATATAATGTTATTCAATTTGTCATTTCATAAAAACTCTGAAATCCACTGTTATTGAACAAAATTTAAGTTGAAGATTTTAAAGTAGTTTAAGTGTTTGTAGAGTGTCTGAAGGAATTTCTTAGTTATAAAAACAAAAATCCAAATCTCATAGTTTTAGATGAGATTCTAAACTTGTTAAACAAAATCACATCAAATTCTCTAATTCACTTACAATCATCTAAAAACTCATTAAAAATCAAATTACATATAATTTATTATTCAATACACCCCCTTATACTCTTTTGTTTACCTTTTCAAATAATTTAATTACTTATAGGATTATGCATAAAGGAATGAATATCCAATTTTAATAAAATATCCAAAAATTAATTTGAAATATATAGAGATCCGGAAATACTGATATCAACGGGATCAAACACATTACAAGTGCCATACATACTTATATATACATGTATATAAAATGATATATATTATACTTTCATATCTTATATACGTTTAGCAATATTTGTATTCACTAAATTAATTATTTAGCTATTAACTTTTAAAAAGTATATAGTTCCTTAATTTTTGATGAAATATTATCATTTTAAATCAAAATTTCTGTCTAAAAGATATATTTTTAATGAACCCAATCTGATATAAGATAAAAATAATGATTTTTCTGCATATTTGTAACATCAGATATCTAGACGATTATGGATCTCGAATCAAAAAATCGATGATCCAAATGAAAAGGAGTGGATCACAGATATCATTTATTTTAATGGATAGTTTTTTCGGTGCCCTCTACATCTGGGTTGTATGCCTGTTTTCTTGTCAACACATTGAGGTCGGTTAATATCCCTAAATCACAACCTCATAAAAACCAATCTATTTATCTACAAGAACGAAAGCAGTGGATAATAAATAATAATACATTTCCAAAAAGAATCTGTCAATCTGAAGCTATCCATCTGTAGGGGATCAGCGAGGGCCAGTGTATGTGGAGGAAGAATCTAAGCCAATAAATCTAAGTCATAGCAACTCAGCTATATCGCAGCTGACAAAACAAAAGACAATTAATTAGTTATCCATCTGTCATTTGGAATACAATTGATAGCTGGCTCTTAGTAAAAGAAAAGTATTAGAAATGCCGGTGGGAGGTAATTTATAAAAAAAAGTATATTTTTCTCTATTTAGTTAATATTAGGTATCCTACTCTACTATTTTTATTGAACTTGATTATTAACTGCTAAATTTTATCATTTGATTTACTAGTACAAGAATATTATTTATCTGAAGAATTAAGTACCTTAAAAATTCTTTATTATAGAATACCATGTTACTTTCTTTAAAAAAAACATCATTATTAAAATTAGCTTGTATTTGAAAAGAATAACATTTAAAATATGTGTACAAATTGTTTTTAGCAAATATATATATAGTTTATTGATTTGCGCTTGCATTATCATATTTATGATTTGGGTTCAAATGCCCGGTAATTCGGGAGAAACCATTAAGACCAATTTTGCAACAACCGATTCTTACTCAGCTCTATGGACGATAGGAAGAAGGAGAGAAATCTATCGTATTTTTTTCTCTAGTTGTTGAAAACCCACAAGACCTTGTGTTTAGTTTACTGTCATGTGAGTATGAGGCAGTATATATCATTAGTTGTTTTAATAACAGAATGAGAGGAGGATCATCTTGGCTTATGGCTGCCTTTCTCAGGGTGATATCCTCATGGATTTTCCTGTCCTAATTAATTGTTCCTGCTATCAAGGTATTGTCTGGGTATTGAGGCATGTCATCATTGAAAATTTAGATTTATAGATGCATCCTTCTGTGGAGATTGTCTATGTACTCTTCAGTGAGGGATCAATCGATCTGTAATGTTATGGAAACGTGATCTTGTGGGAAATAGGTTATCTGGTCTAGAGGGTGCATGACCTGACCAGATGGTAAACTTATTGATATGCTTCATGAGCATGATGTCATCATGTTCAGTAGCGGGTGTTCATGGACTGATTTAGTACATAAAATTGTGGAGTGCTATGATGGGTAGAGACTTAGTCTGGTTGGAAGTAATCAAGAAAATAAGCCTATCATGGACATCTCGATGAAGATTGTATTGGAAACAGTGAATTGATGAGAAATGTTGGAAAATTGGCCTCTTTTCTTTAGGTTAGGAGCATTATATTTATAATATAAAGCTTGCTTCTCTTTTGGGCTTAGGAATATTCATATGTATCCTTATATAATACAATATTTCATTTTCTCTATAAGATAGCCTTAGATATTATGAATATTATTTACCCTTTAGATTTAGGAAGCTTCGACGATGTCCTTGGATATTTTAACATTCATAATTATCTTGAAGTTCTCTTTTTGCCTGGAGGCAGGAGGAATCCTCTAACACGAAAGCTAGAAGCCAGAGATTGGCATTCTTCTCTAACCCATAGGTTTTTATCCTAGGTTAATTATCCCCAATAGTTGGCCCTTTAATTACCAGTTTCATGTTTGAAGGAGGGGGGGAATAGCATGATTTTTTTCACATTACTTATTGAGTTGCACCATGGCAGCAGGTTCTTTGTCAGTCTGGGAGTATGACATTGTCTTATCTAGAGAATTAATGAGAATTCCATGTTCGATATAGGGCGCATGGCCTGGGTAAGGAAGTATTCTCATCGATTTCACATGTGGCTTGATGTAGTGGCCTTAAACAATGTAGATATAGTCCAAAATCATGCTTCAGTGGACATGTGTTTGGTCTTAGTGACGATGATCGTGTGGTACCGGTTATGATTGCGTCATAAGGAAGGTCCTCATCCTTCTAATTATCTTGCTAGATGTGCTGTCTTTTTGACAAGTGGCTCGTTGCCAACAGATTGAGGATACTATCGTTGGCGAGATACCTGGATTTATGGATTCTAATGACCTTCATTTTGGTGTCCCCATCTTGTAGCAGCAGAGTCACTTTGTTAATAGGAAATGTCTACGGTTTGAAGACTCATGATGTCTTCTCTGCTGGCAATGATGAGTTTATTGTGAGTGAACCACTTCCATTGCTCGTAAGGAGATTATGCACAAGTGGATTAACAAGTAAGCCAACTTGCAGGACCCAGTCAAAGCCCAGAGGCCTGACTGCTTTGTCATGTAGGCTGAAGCTGAGATTGTGAGACACCTTTCTCCTGCTTTTTATATATGAGATGTTTTCCCCATGGTGAGGATTAGCAGAGTCACCGAATGTTTCATGGAGACGTCTTGATGAGGTACATAGAGGATGAGGATTTGGTTCATGCCTATACTGTTCTTGTTGCCCCTGCTTTTGCCATGATGGTTATGCTTCTATTGGATCATGACAGCCTTTACGTCTTTCTCCTTAGATTTTCCATTTTTAGATTTTATGTCTCCTTGTTAATCTTGGTGTGTCATATCCACACTCGGCCTTACTTCAAACCATGGTATTAGCCTGTATTTTGTTGTCCAAAAAAAACAAAAAAAACATGTATTTCTTGAGGATTCTCTGGCTTTATTAATCGGGTCAAGGCTTTGAGTTGCCCATGCTTGAGGGTTCTTTTGTCTTCCTTTTTAATTCATTGGCACTATCTACTAATGGGCTGTTGCTTGTCAAGTGACGGAGCCGCTATGTTAAAGTTCGCAACTACAGACTAGCTGGTTTATTATGTAAGATAGCAAATTTAAGCCTTTTTGTGTGTTATGCTTACCCTTGTGTAAGAAAGTTAATAATGTCAGTCTCCTTTATTATCTCATGTGATACTTCTGCATAGTGAATAGATGAGCCAAGACCCAAGATTTCTGAGAAGAAGCATCTTGGGGAGGTCAAGGATCAAGAGGACGAGGAGATTTATTAAGACCCAAAGTCCAAAATTGATTTCCCTCATCTCGGTTCCGCTTGCCTTGTTGGACTTCAATTTCGGTTCCCCTTACTGTGTTTCCCATGTTTTCTCGCCCCTCGAGGTTTTATGTTGTATTTTCTTTCCTTGTCTCAGGATTGTACCATGACCTTTTGCATGGGGGACATTGAGCATATGTCATATTTTTGTCTTGCTTGAAGTCTCTTTGCTATGGGCAAGAAATACGAAAATTCTTCCTTTTTCGATTAAGTAGTATATGATGGAAGGGATCTTGTAGGACGTGTCTTCATGCTACCTAGAAGTAATCGAATTTACATATCGTCTTGATAACCAGAGGTAATCTAATCTATCGGGACAGGTCGTCGTGGCCTAGGGGTAACCTAATCGATTCTTGGTACCCCAAGGTAATCTCTTGGACATGTCGTCCTGAATACGCTGAGGTAATTTTGATCGATTATGGGACGTGTGGTCCTAGTTCCCGGAGGTAACCAGATCTATTCTTGGTACTGTGAGGGTAGCTCTTGGGAATATCTCCATGATACCCAAAGTAAATCTGATCAATTCTAGGACGTGTCCTCCTAGTACCTGGAGGTATCCATCTCAAGTTTTAGTACCTAGAGGTAATCTGATCAATTATAGGACGTGTCGTCCTACCACCGAGGGTAACCTAATCAACTCTTGATACCCTGAGGTAATGTAAGAACCCGTTTTGGACTCTAGATGGTCAGGTTCCTTAGATCCGACAATGGGTTATCCAGGCCGATTATTCCATTTCTAAGGACTTTATATTCTTATGTCAAATTTGATTTTTCTGTGTGATATAAGTTTTATTATGCAATCTCGAATTAACCCTATAAGCACTTTTACTCTCTCAAATAAGAGGTTCAATGTAGTACTTAGGGATCGAATCCACAGAGACTCTAAGATCACACAAAAGATTTGTTGTCAAAATAAAGCTAGATGAAGGTATAGATTTATGAATAGTAAATAAAGGATTGATTTTGTTTGTAAAGATTGTTAAGGACTAGACTTAGCAAAACTCTCAGGTAGACTAGGCAATGCAAAATACTAGAAATATTGAATGTTTTAGTCAAGCTCTTGTTCTGAAATTAAACTTAGGGTTTAGATAAGTTACTCTCATGAATCTTAACGGAGTGTCGATCAACAGCCACTGCGTGACATCGATCAACGCTACTTCTAAACATGCATGATTAATGTGTTGGATGTGTTCTCTAATTCTCTAGTTCAACTTTTGTTTGTTACTAGGGTTTTAGATTGTTTAAGATATGTTTCAAGTTATAACAAAGTTCTCGCTTGTGCCATAACATCTTATAATCTATGATTGAAGTGATCAAATTCAACTTATCATTAAGATCTACTTAAACAAAGAACTAATTAGAACAACCCTAAAAATTTCATAACATTAGCAAGCCATTAACTAAAAGAACCCTAAATCTAACTATAGACAACTCAGACTTGATTGAAATAAACATGATGAATATATAAATAAATTGCATAAAGAATAACAATAATAAAACAAGGAAGTTCAAGATCTTAGTCTAATAATCAAATAGATCTCTCTCTCCAAAGGTCGCCGTCAAGGTTGCAAGTATCAAAAGACTTGTGTAAAAAGTGGTGTCTTGCAAAACAACTAAATAACCTAATAAATATCCTAAAACTTGGCCAGAGACTTGTCTTGCAAATAATGGAACGTCTGGGCATAATCCTGATTTCTTCAAATCTTAAGTAACTCGGCAAAAGTATTGACCATCGATCGACACTCAAGGTGAGGCGTCACTCGATGGTCTTAGCGTGTCTTTGTTCTGACTTTGAATTCTCGGCTGCGTACTCCTCAATGCTCCAGAATGATTTAAAAGCTCCAGAATGATTTTAAAGCTCCAATTGCTTCCAATGAGTACCTGAAACTGTAAAGACTCCAAAACAATATGAAATGCATAATAAAGACTTTAAACCCGTATACATATCATGGGTAAAATCAGGTAAAAACCATGACATATAAACTTCCCCAAACTTACCGTTTGATTGCCCTCAAGCAAAACATAGAATTAATCAGAGAAAGGTTTGAAAACACAAGGACTTTCCAGCTCCTTGGAACATTGTTTCACCTAAATTTCTGTTGCAATCAGATCTAAGTATTTCCATGTACTTTTCTTAGCTAATCAATCTTCCCTACCATAATCAACCAGAAGCTATCCGACAAACCCTATACTATCCTCATTCAAATACATGATATAAGGTGCATGCTTTATCTTGGGGTTATCGATCAGATGACACATGGACTCTTACTTAAGTAAGTGTCTAAGCCACATGTAACCTTTCTTATCTTTTTCCTCTCTCTTCTTTCTACTCTGAATTTTTTTATATCTCAAATTCATGGGAAAATGATTTTTATACAGTTCATCTTGCCATCTCATCTTCGATTTAACTAACAAAGTTGTAGGCGAATAGTGGGATCATCGGTAATATATCTACCACTCACTTCCAACATTATGTTATCATTCCTTTCAATTATAATAGTGGATACATAGGTAATGTACCTAGCCATCTTCATCTCAGGAAATCAGCTCAATTTTTCTCTCCTTTTTTGTTCAGATGCTAAAAAAGGTGAGAGGAGGATCAGAAAGTAAAGTAATTTAACCTTTCAGATCTGCAGGAGGATTCCGATCCTATGTATACCAAGCCCTAGAACAAGAAAATATAGTTACTTAGATTGGAGGTTAGCTTTGGCTCCTTCAGAAGTTCTTAGCAAGTGTGGGTGTTACAAGATAATCAATCTACTTAGCTTTTCCATTCAATCTCATAATGGTGCTACAAAATGGTGCAACAAACTATTCTAGAAAAAGTTATAGTCTATAACTAACTTCTAACATTGACTCAATAAAACATTTATAAATTTGTTTAGATAATCTTTAGTAAGGAATAAAACATCAAAATAACATGTGAGTTAGTAACTACCTCGCCCAGACTTGAATAACATTGTCTTAGTGTTAAAATAGCCTGAGATTGGCGGGATGAACTAAACAGGAATTTAAATAATTAGTTGTTAGGATTCAAGAACTCGTACCTTCTTTCTAAGTCTCAATCTATCGACAACAGTAAGGGACCATCGATTGATGGTCGATGGAAAGCATGAACTCGTCAGAATGTAACTGTAAAAAGTGTCTAAGATCCCGGCATTATGATCATCTCTCTTTGTGTTAGCTCTGTTAGAAACTCAAAAAATAAAGTCAAAGCAGCAAGCAATGATAATAAACGTGATTCCAATAAAAATCCAACAAAATAAACAACATAATAAAACAAGTCATTCACGAGTGTGAAATAAAAATAGAAGGGAGGAGAGCAAAAATGTGGGCTATTACTCATCGGTGGCATACATGTCCATCTGGCATGGCAGTGCTGGAGCTGCTGGTGGATAGCTCTCCCTGTTACGCGGACGGATGAAGCACTGGCACCGAGTCATAGCCTCCAACCAACCCCATATTGCCTTAAGTGCTCCCACCATTAATAGCTGGAAGTCTTCGTGATCGTGAGTGGGGATCTCTGGAATCTGAGGGAATGCGGTCGGAGGTGGTGGAGGTGCTGCTGCCTGGTCCCCAGCAGGTGTGTGTGTGCGGCTCTGAGTCCTCCTGTGCGCCGTATACGGATGGGTGCATTGCGCAAAAGGCGCTCGTCCGGTTTGAACTCGAGGCCCGCAGGGGTGTCGGGAAAATACGTTACACTGGGCGCCGGGAGCTCTGTCATATGGGGTTCAGCCTCATCTACAAAGGACCACAAGCGTCCTTCTTTAGCAACCCTGCCATCGTAAGGTGAGCCTCATCCAGATTCTCGAACTCAAACTCCACGGAGGCTCCCTACCGTCTTCTTCTTCATGCTGGATCCCTTGAAGGGTTTCCCCTTCAGGGACACTAGGTCCTCAGCAAAAATGGCTCCCATGTTCACCATCTGGTCGCTCACGGTCAGTGAAATGGCTTTGTCATCAAGCTTAACCAGGCCTCTGACTGACTCGTACACCAATTTAAGCTCCTGAACCCTCAGTTTGTTGGGCTTAATCGTGCACAACAAGGTTTTGGCAAGGAACTTCAGAAAGTAGCGCACGGACAGGTGGTGAACATCTGTCTGCGTGGCAGCCTGGAGTCGAAGAGGCATGTGCCAGTGAGCCCTTAGAAGGCGGTCTGGCCAGGGAAGGGAGAGACGGTGCAGCCGAGGTACTCGAAATTGTTAAACCCGCAGATGACGAAGAGGTTGGGGATGGTGATGTTATACCTGATGCCCCAAATCATGAAGGTCAAATAGGCAGCATTGACCAAGGATTTAGAGAGAAATAATATCTTCAAATTTGGTGGGTTTTGGCGGTTTTGGAAAGTGTTTATGAAGAAGGGGTCCGTCGAGCTTATACACTCGACGCTGCACTGTCAATCGATGGCAATTATGTGGCGTCTATCGATGGTCGCCACTCTTATCTCATTTTCACGCATAACAACTATTTAATTATTATTTTTGTATATAACATTTTTTAAATGCTAAATCATATAATAGATTATAAAATTAGATATTCACAAGTGGGTTCCCTCCCACTCAACGCTTGTTTAAAGTCATAATCTTGATAGAAAACTGGGCTCGTCAATGGGGATTTGGCATCTCTAGACATGTAGTTTGAGGATGCGAAATGCCTAGAAATTATTTTCTTGTCGTGGTAGGCTTTAGTTCTCTTCTTTTACAATTTCGAGTTATCGTAG
>CAJHQP010003903.1:0-61188 GCA_905132765.1 Moricandia arvensis | reverse complement strand
AAATACGAAATATAATTAATAAAATTATTTTGTTATAAAATATACTTATTATTATTATTATTATTATTATTATTTTGTCGACTGAACATTCATTGATGTTGGCCCAATAGGCAGTTAGATTTGGTCTCAGTGTTTATAGAATTTAAAAAGGTTCATAAAGATTGTAAACAATAACAACCCAAAAGAAAAAAAATTAAAGCTTCAACCTACTTCTTATTATTAAAACTTCTATTATCTTCTAAAGAAAAACAAATTATATTCATATAAAATAAAATTAATAGGTATACAAATTAGGTTTGTTGAAATTTATTTTTTATTATGTTATATCTTAGCCCAAATGTTTATAACATTTAAACGTTATGGATTAACATATATTTACATTTGGATCTGCGCAGAAACAATTAAAATCAAACATTGTAAAACATGTCTTGTTAGGCTGCATAAGAAATAGTGATCAATCTTTTTGCTTTGAAAACTCAATGACATTAAAAATATTTATATAAATTATTTAATAGTAATATTTATTATATTAAATTTTTAATTTCTTAAATCTAATACTACCTCCGTGTCATTAAGAAAAAAAAGTTAATTTTGTATATTATCAAAATAAAAACATCATACCTATAAACCTAGCCAAATTTTAACCAATGGATTTCAAAGATCATCATTACCGTACTTCGATTCTGTAATAACCATATGTTGTCTCTGTCATGTCCCCGATCCTAGACAGGGTCGTTGGGACGGACCATGGTACATGAAAATGTACCAGCAAGGCCTTAGGGTCTAACCATGAGGTATCATGGTCCGGGAAGCAGGTTAAGTGCGATCAGGAAGCTGAGACTTAACCAAGGATGGTAGGAATGAGTTTATTACAGCTGGAATGAGCAAGGGGGAAGCTCAAAACAGGTCAGGATAGCTTGAGACAGCTCAACCAAGCTCCGGGTAAGCTTTGGGTAGCTCCCGGGAAGCTTAAGGCAGCTGGACAGGAGTTTAGGAAGCTGGACGAAGCTCGGACCAAGCTGGAAGAAGCTCAACCAGCTAGGAGTAGCTCCAAGGTAGCTCACTCCTGGAAGGTTAGCTAGCTGGAGCTGGTGGACTAGCTCACTCAGCTGGAGCAGCTGGTGGTCAGCTCATCTTAGCTCGGTGGAGTGTTCTGGTCCGGGCCGGTTGGACGGGTCATGGGCAGTCATGGGTCTTGCTCGACCCAGCAAGGGCCCGTGGGTCTTGGTAAACAAACCAGGGCTTCAGGGGGACGAATGGGCCTTGTACCAGGAAGCCCACACGCAAAAGAAAAGGGCAGTTGGGCGGTTTTGGGCAGAAAGGGTGGGAATGGGCAGTTTGGCGGTTTTGTGCCCCAAATCGTGCCTGTTCGCCCAGGGACGGTTACCACGCCTTCCCCTATATATACAAGACCTTCTGCACGAAAATAATGAGTCAGAAACAGAAGGCAAACCTCTGCCAAAATCCAGAGAGACAATAGAAAAAGAAGAACCGATTATTGAAGGTTGAATCCGTGTGAATGTCTAGGCGTGTGATCTCTTCATCCGTGGAAGTTCTGTGAAGATCAAGGCACATACATGGATACCAGACAGAGGGATCGTGGTAAAGGGAAGGAGAAGGATCGTGGCCAGAAGGATGGATCCTCTAAGGTTAGTGGTGTGGATCATGTAAACCAGGGGCATGGACCGTTGTGGGGAAACATGTGGTTCATGATCTCTGGAACTATGATCACGCCCATTTCTGTTTGCATACTTCCTATATCATCTTCTCCTGTTATGTTTATGAGAGTTTGGTGATCAGGACGGCCTTCCCATGGACCAAGCATAAGCCTGGTTCCATAGGACAATTTATCGGCCGGTTTGGGTTCTATGATCCCCAAACTACTCTAAACGTGTTTGTTTGGCTTGAAAACTTGGGAATAGGAGTTTTAGGATTTATAAGAATTATTGGAAAAGACTAGACACGATTTGGACTTGATTTGCTCAAAAACTATATTTTGGTCCTTGGGTTGATTGGGTCGGATCATAGGGTCCGGGACGGTTTCTGGTGAATCCGACCATGGATTCCGTCTAGTTAGGATTTATCACGAATTGTCATGAATTTTATTTAGTTTTTGGACCACTTTTGAAAAAGGGTCAGAATTGGCCTAGAATGGTCTTTAGGCGCAGAACCATGCAATTGCTTAGGTTGTGGTTAGGTTATCGGACATGATATCATGCTATTGTGTTTTGTGTGGTTTCAGGTAAGGACATGGACCGTGGCAAGGCCAAGGAACCGTGAGGACTCAAGCCGGGATGGATGTGTGTGTGGGTTAAGGGGTAGAAACGTTTTAGTTATGAACTTATGATAGCCTATTGTGCAACTTGGATCACATGAATACTTTGTATCACTTTGGTTTATATTTATATAATATGTTTGCCCCTTATTTGATATTGATTCTAACTTTGAAATGAATGAACCTCGGTTTGCTTAAAATGACTTAGGAACTATTGGCTTAAAACCGGAATCATCCTTAGTATTGTTTAGGGTAAGACTTGGATCTGGTTGGGGTTCAATGGACCAGGATCGGGTCTTACAGTCTCATCATTATCTACCTAAAAAGACAATATATGAACAAATTTATCAAACTTGTATCTTAAACAATACACGTACAGCTAACTCCTATGACAAAGTCATCATTAAGCACATGGATACTACTCTAACTAACACACCAAATCAAAGTAATAGATAAGCCAAACATGAAAATGAATTATAAGCAATCACAAAATATGTAATACGCGAAGAAGAAAATCTTCTAAAGATTGCATATTCCACTTCAATCATGTCAATAGATCTAATATATATATATATATATGAAAAATTGTTAATTTGAAATTTTAGAATCTTCAATCATGTCATAAAAAATTAGATAAGTATTTTTCAAAATTATCATCATTACTAACCCTAACCTATCAAATCATCATGTCTCAATACCTAACACCACACGTAATCCCTAAACTATCAAAACACGTAATCATTAACTCTAAAAATTATCTTAATTATTTACACTAAAAAAGCAAGACCTACACAAAGTATTGAAAAAAATTCAATGGTCAATAACAACACATAATCATGCAATAAAATAAGATATGTAAGTAAGAAAGAAGACGATTAATATAAAATAGCATACTTAAGTTCATAATTAAAAAAACATAAAACATAACCGGTTGTAAAAACCGGTTGATTAGTTCGGGAGAGAGAGAGAGACAAAATAAGAAAATACATTAACCATCGTCAAGAGCAAGAGATTTAGAGATCAATTCAGTCATACATATTTGGCTCACCTAACTTGAACCAGTCGAGATAGGGAACCTTCACATCAGCCATGGTCGCCTCTGCTAACCTAAGCTCCGAGTCAAGCTTTTCTTTCACAATCTTCATTTCAGACAACTCGATTAGGTTGCCAAGAACCTCCAGTTTGGCTTGAATACGGGCCACTTCGATCTCCAAATTGTGCTTGGCAACAATGGCATCCGTTTGCTCCTTGTACATAACCAAAATATCCCTATAATGCTCTGTGTTTTCCCTTTTCCCCTTTTTGAAAACCTCCTCCAATGAAGAACCATAATTCTCTTCCATTATTTGGTTTTTGAGTTTCATGTTGAAGTTGCCTGCCATTATTCTGCATGTTGATAAATACAAAATCTGTTTGTTAAAAATATAAAGATTATGTATACACTGAGGTAAAAGATTAAACAATAAGTTAAGGATTAGATGTAAACCAAACAATCTTTTAAACAATAAAATATTTTGTTTAAAAGATATTTATAAATATCATTTTTTAAGAGGCACATTCGTACGGATTTTTTCTTTCCTATATGTTTAAATTTAAAATGATTTATCTTTAAATATGTTTTCAGTAATGTTGATTGTTATATCGCCTTAAATATTTGATAAAATTTTAATTAATGTATGTAACTCGTCTATCATTTGATAAAATTTTAATTTTTTGTGTACTTATGATTTTATTTTATATATATATATTTTTGTTTGTTAGAAACATGTTAAATATATTTTTATATTGTTATATAGAATATTGTGCAATTACATAACCATGTTGTTAATATATCTGTTCAACAATAGTATCATATTATAATTTATAGTATTATAAGTAATTTATGTTGTTATCAGTTGTTACTACATATTAGTGTATTCTTATGATATATTGCTACACTAAATTTATCATTTAAAATAATAAAACAGATAAACACACTCATAAATCAACAGGAGTATCATCTTCAGACAGGGCTATGACGGTTCTTACACTTGCCTCTCTTGAAGCTAAACCAGATGATTTCAGGAGACCAGGTCATGTATTCCCTCTCAAGTACATAGACGGTGGAGTTTTGAGGAGAGCCGGTCACACTGAAGCTTTTGTTGATCTAATGATATTAGCTGGTTTACGTCTAGTCTCTGTTCTTTCAGCTATTCTTGATCAAGAAGATGGCTCTATGGCTTCACTACCATATATGAAAAAGCTTGCTTCGGAACATAACATTCCCATTCTATCCTTGACTGATCTAATCAGGTAAGTGAAGAATGAAATTGTGTTGAAGAAAGTGAGATAAGTAAACTGCTAAACTTGTGCCAATGTTATAGATATCGAAGAAAGCGGGATAAGCTTGTTGAGAGAATCACCGTGTCTCGTTTGCCTACTAAATGGGGTCTTTTCCAAGCTTATTGCTATCGATCAAAACTATATGGAACTGAAAATATCGCCCTTGTTAAGGTACATATATCAAGCACCACTTGCTTAGATCAAATTTAATTAAGACCAATCTTGTGTTGTTTCTGTCTGAATCTTAACCAGGGAAACATTGGAGACGGCCATGATATTTTGGTACGAGTGCATTCAGAGTGCTTAACCGGAAACATTTTCGGTTCAGTACGGTGCGACTGTGGAAACTAACTTGAGTTAGCCATGCAGCTAATCGAGAAAGAGGGAAGAGGCGTGGTTGTGTATCTTAGGGGACACGAAGGAAGAGGCATTGGTCTTGGTCACAAGCTAAGAGCTTATAACTTGCAAGATGAAGGACACGACACTGTTCAGGCCAACCTTGAGCTTGGCCTAGCCATTGATGCTCGTGAATACGGTATTGGTGCTCAGGTTAGCCATAGTAATATTCAGTTTTGGTTTAAAAGTTTTTCTTTAGTTATGTGGTTAGAACCAAACTAATCGGTTTGGTTTTGGAAATGATGGTCCAAAATGTAGATGCTTCGGGACATCGGAGTGAGAACCATGAGGCTGATGACTAATAATCCGACGAAGTTCACGGGATTGAAAGGTTACGGACTGGCCGTAGTTGGACGTGTGCCGGTGGTGACACCAATCACCAATGAGAACAGAAGATACATGGAGACCAAACGCAAGAAGATGGGTTACATTTATATCTCTGATACCGATCAGCCTTTGGTTTGAACTTTGACCATAAGAGCATCTTTATCCCAAAGACTCATTTAGTAGGTTCATATTAAAAAAATAACTTAAACTTAATTTTTTTTTGATTAAATTTAATTTTTTTGATGAAAATAATTTTTACTTCCCGTTAGAGCACAAACCAATAGTATCATGCCACAAGTTCACTAAGAGACGTCTTTTGTTGTCCTAAATTAGGCTATGTTCCCGTTTTTTGGTGGAGTTTTTAATTATTTTTGAAGGGTTCCACTTTTAAGTGGGCCCAACAACAATTAGTCGAAGTTATATCTAAACCGGCTTTGGTTGAATTGCTTGTTCGGGTTAGCTGTCGCTTTTCAAGTCTGAATAAACCAAATTCAATTCTCTTCTTGGTTTATTCAATAAGGGTTAAGAACACTAACGTTTGTTTACTATTCATTTTTTGCACTCAGTCCATTAAATCTTTTATATTCTCATAATCACTTTAGACAACAAATCGACTAAAATACAACATTTTTGAAATCGAATCAGTGTGGTAATGGAACCGTAACTGGGACGGAAAACAAATTTATTACCGGAACCAAATTTGACATAATAACCGAACCGGTCAAACCGAAGACAGGATCATAAAGAAGAGACAAAAATAATCACCCAACTTACAATACTGCTCTGTTAAATCTCGCAAAATAATCGATTAGCTACTCTAACCTCTGCCTCTTTCCGGTTAACATCGTTTGATCGATAACCGAACTCGAACCAAACCCACATCTCATAACCGAACCAGAACACGTTAGCGAGCTGTTACAAACATCAGACCCTTTACACGAGAATGGAGTAGGTAATTCAAAACGCTGCGATTGCGTTTGAGGCGGTGGGTTTACCCATTTAGGCAGCGGTCCCGCCACGAGAAGCGTTTGAAGAAGCGGTCCAGCTTCCACCACCGCTTTTAATAGCTTCCCCGTTTCCGGAAACGCTTTCCCCATCACAAGAGCGTCCATAGGATCCAACTGGCGATGATTATGAGCCGTTGGATCTTCGAGGATCATCGACGGCTGAGGAAGATGAATGTTCAGTAAGCTTGAGAGTTCTGAGGAAGAAGGAGAGGAAGATGAATGTTCACTGTTTGACTCAGTGATGAGAAACTGAGACAGTTGCTGTCTAGCTTCGTCTCGTTCTTGTTGAGTGGATTTAAGGAGAGTGAGAAGATGGTTGACTTCTTCTCTATGTGTTCTTGATTTCTCATCAGCTTCCATTTTCAATGTCTCTAGTTCGAACAGAGTGTTCTGCAGATTCTGCCTCATCTCATCAAAGCTCTGCATCTAAAAAAAATGGTACACATTAATTCATATTTATATAAACAAAGAAAACGTGTGATGATGATACATACCTCTTGATGAAGCCAGATAGACGAATAAAAGTCATCCATTGATGAGTTTCTGTGTGTTTTGTTATACTCTGTTTAGGAGTGAGTATACAATGATTCCTTTTTGAGTGGGGTTCTTAAACGTGTATATATAGTACACATAGAATCAATGTATGTTTGGTTTACTTTTCTATGGAATGTCCTTCAAAAAGTTATTTGACCCATGTAGGACAGAGAAAAGACAACAAATAAAAATGTGCAGTGGATGGTTGAAGTTTTGATTTAATTCAGATACTTGAAAAAGAAAGTCTTTGGTTTTATTTACACCAAATTAATTATATTTGCATATCTAAATTCATTTCTTAAAGCTACGAGTTTGCATTTACCTATTCAAATATGCATATATACATACCACTAAACGCAGGGGGGCATTGGCGGCAGTGGCACTACAACAGTCCATTTTAATTATTATAAAGTAGATGAGTATTAAATTTAGACTATAAAGAGAACCATAGTCAAAGACACACAGCATAAGATGTCTATTATATATCTTTTTGTGACACAAATTTGATATTATATTTATTTATTACTAGACGCCAAAAAGAGTTCTGTTATTCAAATCATATAAATTAAAAAGAGCAAAATTTTGAATAATTTATTTGAAATTTTTATCACAAAAATAGTATTCACGAAAAAATAACCAAGATAGATTTTTTATTTTGAAAATTTTAATATTTTTTTAAAAAAATTTAAACTTCATTTTCAAAACTCACTTTATAATCTAAGCCATAAATTTAGATTAGTTAATCTAAATACTATAAATGCATATTTTCATCTTTTGATAAAAATCTACTTTAATTTTTTTTTGAAGTTATTATTGTGACAAAACTTTAAAAGTAGTTATCATAGAGCATTTCTCAGCTAAAAAGTCAGTTTTTAATAAAAAAATTCAAATTTTTGGGTGAGTCGACTAACATGGTATGGTTGCATGTTTTCCCTTTAAATTAACCATATGGCTCATACAAGTTTCTTACATGGTTACTCATAATTAAGAAAAAATCTGAAACTAGCAATAAGTAATATTGAGTTAACTTTTTTTTGGAACACTAATATTAAGTTAACTTATTAGACATTCCTAAGTACGTATACATTTATCCATTATTACCATTACCCACAATGCATGTTGAATTCATAGCACTCATTTTTGGTTTGGAAATGTTTTGCGTTCATGCTATTTGTTGGTAGTGTTACAATTGGCAGTAGGAGGTGTGCGTAAGGGTTTAGGCACACCTTAATTACCTTTAGAATATTCTAATAATAACAATCTTGCTAATTAAACCTAAATGCATGCCACTATTAGAAAATGGTAATATTCTATTATTATTATCCAATATATTGGAAATTGTGGTATATTCTAAGTTTAACCAATAATTATTAGTCTGTTTTTTTTAACATCAAACGCCCTAATTATTAGTCTATTTAATTTTCGAATCTTAATAAAATTAATATATAGTCTTGTATAAGTTTTAGATCTTAAGGAAGTTAATGTAAATTCCCATATAGTACTAAAATATAAATAAAAGTTACCGTCTCGCTAAATATACTCATAATTGTAATTTATTAGAATTTTCTAATTGACATTTTTACGGAATCTAAATGGTCCATGTACTTGAATAATTGCAATGCAGCGGATTCTCGTGCACAAACTTACAAAAAGATATGTAAATTCAGACAGGTCCAATTTAGGCCGTATTATATTTATGTAATATTTGCATTTTTGTTTGTATGCAAACTTAATTAAATACTTGTACTAGATTGGCTTGTGGACTGCCCAAGAAATATATTTGATATCTTACGCGACAGTTTTATTTCTTCCTACGACAAATGTATGTATTTACTTGTAAAGACTCTTTACTTGTAATATATCTTTAGTCCTTACGTTAGCTACCTTTAATGTCGATCGTACACTCTATTTCATTGTTATGCAAATATTCTTTAGGCACATAATACTCAAAACCACTATTATACAAAACATTCTTATCGAGCTTCGTGGTATTATATTCCATGTTTTTGAGGAATCGCAATATTGCTCCACTTCAAAAGAAAATTTTAGTTTTATTTGATAGTGGGTTTACGTCTACTTCAAATATAATAAATCTCAAAACGGCTCACAATTTGCTTTTGACGTTAATGATCTTCCTAAAGCATTTATATATACATAAATTTTTTGAACTTTTTATATATACATAATTTTTTTGAACTTTTTATATATACATAAATTTTTTGAACTTTATATATATACATAAACTTGAACTCTTGTTAAAAGTAATATTTTCTTAAGAGAAAATTAATACATAAAATTTTTGAACTTTATATATATATATATATACATTCATCAACTTGAACTCTTGTTAAAAGTAATATTTTCTTAAGAGAAAATTAATACATAAAATTTTTGAACTTTATATATATATATATATATATATATATATATATATACATACATCAACTTGAACTCTTGTTAAAAGTAATATTTTCTTAAGAGAAAATTATGAAACATAAATAGAAAGTCACTTAGTAATGAAAAAAAAAACTAATCATACAAATTAGTATTCGGCAAATAAAAAGTAATGAGAAACCTGTAAAGAACATAACCAACAAGTCTCCTTTCAAAGAAAAACATAACCAACAAGTATTTGACAAAAATACATAACCAACAAGTATTTGACAAAAAATGCATAACCAACAAGTAAAAAATCGAATATGTCTATAAAAAATTAGATAAATGATTAAAACACACATCAGATAATGACAAATAGAAGAGACATTAAGACTTATAAATCCTAATCTATATACAAAACCCATCAAATAAACTAGATTAGTACTCCACGATTACAATTTTTTTGTGAGCTATATATTATTTACTTGCGATATCTTTTTAGTTGGCCTATCAAACCTTATTGAACTCGTGATTCCGGCATTTTCTAGGACGGCACATAGCAACAGATACAAGGTCATATATAGACAACTATTATCTTTCATGATTTGGGACCGTGAATTGAAAACTATATTACACGTGTCTTCACTTTTTTGAATGATTCGTCTAAAAGTCGACTTGACGGTACTAAATGCTTTGACTTCAAATCTATATCAGTTTGAACTTATCTTCATAATGTTTACTCGCAAAACATATTATTTGACCCTCCCAACGATTAATTCCTTCCATTTTTAGAATGGTTGTGGTCCACAACAGTTGGCACAGTTCGCTTTCTGTCACAACCTTTTTTGCTGGCGAATGGTTCAGCTCCAACCATATTTGCTTGACTATTAGAGCGATTTCATCTAATATGAGTGAACAAACATCTATAAAAATTTCAAACATGTTGAAAAAATAATTATATGCAAAAACAAAAGTCTGTTTGAAATCAAACTTCTATAGCATATAAGAAAAATGGATAATTTAAAGAATACTAGAATAAAATAGTATGATCTGATCATTCAGCTACTGTTTGGTATTTTTTGGTTCGATAATTCGATCATTCACAAAACTTTAATGTTTTTGTTAATGTTGATGATTGTCATCCACTAAGATGATTGTCATTTTGACACAACTTTAGTTATGTTCATTCTTGGTTCCGGCCAATAAATAAGAACCTTTCATGATAACAACTCTTATCATTAAAGTCGGTCCAAGGGTTTAAAATCTTGACTAACTTTCTCTCTAAACTTTCTATTTAATGTTCTTTTGAGCACTTTTTCGATATTTATTGCGAACACATTCCTTGAGGTACACGAGTAGTTGACTGGTGATCAAAGATGCAGCTGAGGAAAACATAAAATTTGGATAGAAAGAAAATAAAGATAATTAATTAATTAATTTGTTTGTGTGGTCTTATTTAGTTAGACTGAAAATGAAGACTTGTTAACTTATTCGGACTCTTGGGCTTTATAATATAAATATGTAAAACATGTTTACGTGTAATGCTATTAATTTTACAGAAAAATTTAGGTGAGCGTGTTTCAAGTTTGCAATTTTTACAAAAAAAAAAAACAGTAATTCCCATTCAATCGAACCTAAAACGTATAATCTGAACAATTTAAGCATTGTAGCTAGCTTGAAACAAAGAAACAAATGAACATTTCATGTATTTCAAAATGTAACTCTTCTTCAACAACACTTTGCTACAATATATCAGTTGTTAACATAAAATCGAACCTAACATACCAAATTTCGAACACTTTGAGCAATGTATAACTAGGTTGAGACAAAGAGACATGCATACGCAACTATTCTGGTTAGCTATGTAACTTAAATAGTCGACTCCAAAGATGTTTGCAATGTTGTTTCTAATAAGTAAGATGTTTGCAATGTTGCTTCCGTGAGATGAGATCTACGCAAGAGGTGGAGAAAAGGCATGAGACATCTCTTTGCGTGACTCTCAGTGCCTTGAACACCACGAAATTTCCAAACTCATTCCTCGCCAGCCTCATCAATATGTTTCCGTCGCCCTCCAAAAACTCCAAAACCACTACAGCCATCGACTCCTCCGCCTCAAGAAGCTTTTCTACGATGTAGCTTCCGTAATTCTTAAACGACAGATCAAGGCAATGTCCACGAAAACTAACAGCGACGTTGAGCGTGCAACACAAGCAGTGCTGTGCGAAGCATTCTAGAGGCCTAGGAAATTTTTCATTTTAAAAAGTTAATATAAATAGTTTAAATGTAGTTCAAAATATATTTAATCATAATAATATTTAAATGATAATTTTTTTTCTAAAAAAATGCTATTTTATAAAAAAAATAATATTAAATTAAAATTGTGGTATAAAAGCAAAGATTTAAAGCGTATCTTAGAGCATGTACATTGAAGGTTCATGGGAGGAGTTCACACGAAAATCAAGAAAAAAAAATAATAAAATAACCAAAACCTATGAAACCCTCTCTCCTAAAGTTCACTCCGGTGAACCCCTCTCTCATGAGGTTCAACACGTGGCGGCTCGGGATTGGTCTGAATTTTTTTTTTTTTTTTTTTTTTAAAAAAATCAAAAAGAAAATAAAAAATTTTTAATAATAAAAAAATGATTCAATGAACTCCAAGAGGGGGTTCATTGATGTACATGCTCTTAAAACTAATTATAATTTTTTTGTTATAACATGACAAAATTAGTGACAAGCATTTGCTATAACTAAAATGAAGACTGAACTTATGTTGGGACCTTATTATGTGAAATATTTAGTGGTTATCTCTAAAAATTTACTACAATTAGGGGCTCCTACAAATTTATATTATATTGGGGCCTAAGACCATCTCCATTGGTAGTTCTTAGCCAAAAATAGTGACGGGCCCCACCACTTTTCCTAAGAACCATTTTTAAAAATTCTTTTTTTAAGAACCAGTTCTTACACTGTTTTGTGGGTTCCACTGACACGTGGCGATCCATAATTGGTTTGTTTTAATTTTTTTTTTAAAAAAATTAGAAAACAAAAAAAAGATATTTAAAAACCCCTTTGAGGTTCTTAGAGCATCTTTAACGTTTGGTGTAAGCGTCTCTTATTGAGTGGGAGGGCCCATTTTTCTGGAAAAACTTTTCTTGCAGAGCAAAAATAAGAAACGTGTGTTGAGGGTTGCTTGCACTGTTTGCGGGCCCCATCGCCACGTGGCGACCCGCAATTGGTGTATTTTTTTAAGACAAAAAAAGAATTAAGAGATACTTGTGCGTTAAAGATGCTCTTATAGATGGACATGCTCTAAGACCAATGGATAAACCCATTTATTTAGGTTGATTCAGTTAGCTTGCAAGGTTCAAGAAATCATCTGGGTGTTGACTGTTGACAAAGGAAACAACAGAAGATAGTTATCTGATTTAGCACATGACTATTTTTTCTACTATCATCCGCAAACGCAACTTTTTTGATTAGTAGCAGTTGTTAGATTTTGTAACAATCACAAAAACTCTATAAATCACTTCAAACTGTTATAAACTTCTAAAATCCGAAAACTGGTTACAAATTCAAGCAGAGCATCCAAGGATGAACATTATATATAAAATAAGTTATAAATTCAAGTAGAGAGCATCTTCATCTTCTATCACTCGTCGTCCCAAAAGGTAGTCTTCTTACCATATAGTATCATCACCTTCTTTTCATTCAGACTGGGTTTAGGCTTCTGACCACAAAGGCTTTTTCGGCGAAGGTTATCTTCGTACCTTTATTATAATATCAAAAACACTTCATGTAACCAATGTGAACTAAAAAAAGTGAATAGTTGAATAATCACTTACCAAAGTTTCTCGGCAAGCTTGTACCTGATTAACAAAAGGAATAGTAATAGCGTTAATAATATTTTGTTATGGCATATCAAAACTACATCGATAATTTAGCTAAATAAAGAAAAGTCATTTACTTGGGTTGGAAAGGATATGGAGCAGCTATCTCAGCAGCCTTAACAAAAAACTTGCTATGATTCTCCTGCACCGCCTACAATATTTAGCATCAGATTAATCCTCAGTTTTTCATCATCATCATAAGTATTTACACTACTTGAATACTTTTCATCATATTACTTTCAGTACCTTCTTGGCTGCGTTAGCAGTAGCCATCTCAACAAAGCAACAGCCCACATGGTCACCCCTGCCGTCTACAATAAGTCGAACACGAATAACTTCTCCAGCATCTTTGAAGATGTTGATGCTGGAGGATAATACACATCATCAGTCATGAAAATAGTTGCTCCAAGAACGAACTAAAAAGATGCTACTTACATATCTGATATTCCTATGTTGTAAGAGAGTTTGTCAACAAATACCGTCTTTTTTCTTACCACAACTTCCTGGAGCCAAGTTTGTTAACAACACGACAATAAAGAGAACATAACAGGAACACATAACAGTTATGTAATTAAACTCTATTTTTGAAGATAACAAGAAGAGGCACGTACCTCAGTAAAATGGGGGGTTTCATCAAGTCCTTCCTCCACTGCCGCCACATCTTCTTGGCTTTCTTGTTGAAGGTAGTCTTGGTACCTGGAATATCAAGAGCTCGATCTTGTCATCTTTTCATGTAGATGTTCTCTTGCTAACAAAACTCAAGGATGTAAATAATAGTTAGATCACTTACCAAACCTTGTGATCTATGCAAAACCTAATCAACCAAATAAATAAATAATATTAATAACGTTAATCTTGTGAAATGCATCAAAACCTGAGCAATAAGTTAAAACTTACTTGGATCGTTGCTGGTATGGAGGTGTCTCAAAAACAGCAACAAAAACATCCTTACTGTTCAAAGATTCACAGTTTTTCTTTTCCAGCGCCTTATAATAATATTATTAAGAGATGTAATCAGCAAATTATACTTTGATATATAACCAGTTAAACATCTCACCTTCATTGCCTCGTTAGCAGAAGCAAACTCAACAAAGCCTTTCCCGGTAAGGTTACCCCAGCGGTCTACAATAAGTCGAACATGAACAACTTCTCCAACATCTTTAAAGAAGCTGATGCTGTAAAAAAATGGAGAATAAAATATCTAAGTCACACCCCCGAGAACACAAGTGTTAATTTGAGGTCCTACTCACTCACATATCTGATATTTTGGTTTGGGGAGAGAGATTGGCAACAAAGAGCGTCTTGTTTCTTACAGTGGCAGCTTCCTCAAGAGAAAGGGGAGTTTCATCAAGTCCTCTCATCAACAGAATCTTATGATCATGCAAATATTCACCATTCATCTCTTTCAGAGCCTACAGTATCATAAGCATACACTGTTAATTTCAATTTTTGACTACTTAGAGCATAATTTCAATTTTTGACTACTTAACAGAAAATAAAAAACTGTTTCTTATTTCCCGCTAAGAACCCCACCCTTAGAACCCCGGGTTAATCATGGTCTTAAAATACACTTTTCATCATTTTCACCTTCTCTGCTTGGTTAGAAGAAGCAAATTCAACAAAGCCATAGCCCACATGCTTACACTCGTGGTCTACAATAAGGCGAACACAAACAACTGTTCCAACAGCTTCGAAGAAATGGATGCTGAGGATGTCATGAAAAAACTTGAACTTGCTCAGACAAGGATATGTAAGGATATCAAAATACATATTCAGCCATAAAAGTGCTACTTACATCTCTTCTATTCTAGTTGTTTGGGGAGAAAGATTGGCAATAAGGAGTACTTCCTGAAATTAACAAGACTATGAGGAGAAAATGGATTTATAACAGCAAAGCCAAGTAGTTTCATCCCTAGAATAAGTACATATATTTGAAATAAATAAGAAGAAGTACCTTAGCAGGAGAATGGGTAGTTTCATCAAGTGTCGCCACATCTTGGATAGAGTCTATCGGAAGGCTTTCTTCTTGAAAGTAGTCGTCTTCTTCGTACCTGCAACGTATCAAGAACCCTTCGTTGAGATCACTCCAAGAGACTTCAGTCAAATGTGAACAAAACTCAAGATGCAAACTTACCAAACCTTGTGGTCTACACAAAACCTAATTAACAAAAGACAAATAAACAGTAGAGTTAAACACTTGTAAACTTGTTTAAGAAAATAGAAACAAAATCAACTTAATTACTTGGGTGGAAGGAAAGTAGCTCCAGTGCAATCAGCAAGACAAATCTTGCGATCGTGCAAATATTCACCCTTCTTATTTTGCAGGGCCTAAAATGAAGAAGATGGCATACTTGAATATCTTTCTTTTTAATTTAATAAACATATACTCTCTCTCACCTTATTCGCCTGGTCGGCAGAAGCAAACTCAACAAAGCCACAACCAACAAGCTTGCTTTTGCGGCTGATAACAAGTCGAACACGAACAACTTGTCCAACATCTTTGAAGAAATCAATGCTGGAGGATAAACAAATTATTAGCAATGAAAAAAAAAACTGGCAGGCGGAGAATGAATTTGAAGGTTGGTTCTACTTACATATCTGATATTTCAGTTGACTGGCGAGAGAAACATGCAATAAACAGAGTCTTTATTGGTACGGCAGCTTCCTGAATATGATGGAACGTTAACTTTTCTAAGCTATGACATGACATTGAAGATAATAAGAAGAGTCACCTCAACAAAATCGGGAGCTTCATCTAGAATAATCTTGCAATAGTGCAAATATTGACGCTTCTTCTTTTCCAGCGCCTACAAGTAACAAAGATGTTAATCAGATACTTTCTATTTTTTCATCAGCACTAGTAACAAAAAACAACACTCACCATCTTTGCTTGGTCAGAAGAAGCAAATTCAACAAAACCACAACCCACATGCTTGCCCCAGCGGTTTAGCAGAAGGCGAACACGAACAACTTGTCCCACATTTTTGAAGAAATCAATGCTGTGTAAGGAATAAAAAAAAGAGAGTATAATAATTTATCAAAAACTTGGGGAGGGAAGTCAAGATGTGCTGCTACTTACATATCTGAAGTTTCAGTTTGTGGAGAGAGATTTGCAACAAAGAGGGTCTGCGCAAATTCCTGAAAAAAAAGACATAAGCTTGCATCCATCGCCAGAGTAAGTACATGTTTCGAAGATAATTCATACCTCAACTGTCTCCTCCTGTTACAAGAGTAGTATAATAAGAACAAGATTCTAACTTTAAGTGTCAAAAAACAAAATAAAATAAAAATAAAAGATCTTTTACCTTTTCTGAGATTAAATTAGAATCATCGTCTCCTGTTCCTTGGAGACTATCAGCTAATCCTTTCTCCTTATGTCTCCTCAGAACCGGTTCTGTCTCCAAACCATCCTCCGCCTTTCGTTTACCCAATAAATTAGCCATTGAGAACTGGCGGCTGTGTATTTTCCCGGCAAAGGGTCGAGTCGAGAGAGCACCAATAAGTTACTTACAGAATACGTAAACCCTTTTTATACAACCAATTTCTCTGGTTTGGGCTGTACTGGGCTTTCTTCTTTATCCTTTTTGTCAAGGCAGCTCGACCAGGATGGGTTCGAGTGTTCGACCTTAATCCTTTTTAGGCCCGGAGTAAGCCTTTGTCTGTATCTTTTTAAGGGTTCTAGACATTCCTACCCGCCCAAGATTCGAACTCGTGACCTCCCAGACCGAAGCCTGAAGTGTAACCAGTTGAGTTAGCTCGTCCGGATAAGGCAGCTTGATATATGCATGTTTTTCACTTTCAATTTTTTGACATTTGTTATATATGTACATATGTTTTTTTAACATCATTATATATACTAGGGGTTTCACCGCGCTACGCGCGGTTTATAGATTTAAAATTTGTTAATTTATCATTTTTACTATTATGTATGGACTTGGACATTTAGTTTTGGTTCAGTTCTTTCAATTTTGTTTTTTTTTGTTCTAAAAATATAAAAACTGTTTGGTTATTTATGAATTATTTTGGTTTTCAATTCAGTTTGGGTAACAAATATAATTAAGAACCGATTAATATCCGATAAACTTTTAGTTCCAATTTAGTTCTAGTTTTTGATTAATTTTAGATAATTCAGGTAAAAACATACTTTCTCTTGGTTTCTTGGATTAAAAATCGTGTAGTTGGATAAATTTTAATATTTTAATTAAAAACTATTCAGGTAATTAGATTTTTAGAATAATTCAAATAATTTAAATTATTTTGTATGAAAATATTTGGTAAGCCGTTTTTTCAAGTAACTTGTTAAGTAATAGTTTTAGAATATTTGATAATTTTAAAAATAAATATAATTAATATTTTAGTATATAACTGTATTTCAGATATTTGGATATTCATTCGTATTTCGGTTCAGTTTCGGGTTTTGGTTCTAGAATATATGAATTGATCATTTAATTGTGAATTTCAGTTTGTTTTTTGATTCGTTATTTTTGGTTTTTGGTTTATTTATTAATAAGTACAACGAAAATTTATATATTCAATGAAAATCAACACATTTACAATATACAATGAAAATGAAAATAATATTAATATAGAGTATTTTGTTTTGCCCATAATATATTTGTGATCATTACTCTGATGTTTCACGTAAGATTTTTTTGTCCAATTTTCATTTTTTCAATATCATTTTGTTGAATTATATAAGGGAGTTTTTGCATAAATGACCAAAAAGAAAAATTTAAATTTAGAACCAACCCATGATTTTTTGGAATTTTTATTTATCATATTCACTCCAAGAGTTTGAATTATTCACGAAAATGCCATTATCTTTTTTTTTCTTCTTTTGAAAATGTTTATTTTACTCAATCATCTTTATCTTCTTATCATTATCATCAACACACCAACCACTATGAACAACTAATTTCAATCTCTAAATGCATCTAAATTAAATATATATCTTCATATTTTTATTTCTTAAACACACAAACCATTTTCCTTTCACTTCCTCTTTTATATCATCCCAAAATCCCAACTTTTGATTTCAAAATTTATAAGCTTATTAGAGTTACTCAAGTTCATGATTCTTAGTCAAGAAAGTGTGGGTAACTTTCACCAAGAAGTGATGTGTGCTTGAAGAAGCTAAATATGAACCTCACTGGATCTAAGAATGATTTTTGTTTTTTTTTAAAGATTTTTTTCATGGAGAAGACTTCTCTTAAACCTTTTCAAATATCACAACTCGAGATGTTACATTCACTTTCACGGGAATATAGGCAGATATTATTCAGCTACCACATTCTCAGGTAACACAGAGCTCAAATTCTCAAAAAATGTTTTTTTTGATACGAATAAATTTAACATTCATTTAATAAAAAAAGAGATCCATAGAGATGCAGTGAGTTGGTTTAGGAACTGATGCCTTTTGTGTGTAATTGTCCAGTGTTCACAGACGATCATGATGAAGAGCATCTTCTCGTGGGCTTTTGTAATATTCGGCCAAATGATTTGGTTGAACATTAAGAGACCAGAGAAAGTTACAAGCTTATGTCCTCGTGAGATCACTTTCACTGGCTTGCTCTCTGGTTTTCTACAGAAAAGAAGAAAGCTTTTCGATTACATATCAAGAGGACCAAATCATATCGATAGAAAGAAGCCGAGGAGCATACCCGAGAGCATGTTTGTGAAACCTATTACCTAATGAAATAGTTTCGTTGGCTTTTCTTAATGCTGAATGCATTCTATGTAGACATAGCTGATAAAGATGCTTCTGCTATTTTTAAGCTTGGCTTATGTCATGTTGTCGATTATATTATATACAATATACACTTCAGGTCATAGATGGTCAAATGTTCTACACTTTTGACTTATGATTTGAGAGAAAGTTTAAAATATTTAAAATTTGGTGGTGATCAAGTCACGAAATAGTCAAGAACAGGAAACTTCCGCGAAGTTTCATCTGAAAAGTAGCAGAAACCATGATGCAATTGCTAGGTAGCTCTCATATTATATGTGTGCATCTTCTCTGATATTTATACTTTTTGTCTTCCCTTCTCTGTTTCTTTCATCTTATCTGAACAATCTTGTATGGCTTCTTCTTCATCCTCTTCTCGCAATTGGTCAACCAAAAGAAGAAGAAAACTCCCTACGATGAAACTCTACTCTGTTTTTGATCCGAGCACATGGTCGTTGTCAAGTCAACTACACATCTTTTAACAATCTCATCTTATTATAAGATCAAAAAATCAAGCTTTAAGAATCGAACCTGTAATTTGGATATCTGTTTCTGGGTGATCTTGGATCGATTGAAATTAGGTTCAAGAGACTGTGTTGACGCCCAAACATCTAATTAAAGACATGTCCATCATATAGCTTAGCCAGTGTTAAACCTCTGTTGTCGGAATGGATGAGCCTCTAGATCTTCTTTGCTTCGCCGTTTTGATAGCCATGAATGGATCTTGTGTGGATCAAAGATTTGGAGTATGATTATATAAGCCAAGAAACAAAGGGAGTAAAGAGGTATCTGAGTAAAAGAGGCATTCAAGATGGGGAGAAGGTGAAACGGAGAAGTTGGAGTCGTGGAAGCGAATCGAGATGGGGAGAAGGTGAAACGGAGAGACCGGTGACGTGGCCCATAAAGACTTTCTGATTGGCTGATTTTAATGGTTTACGTGGATACTCCCATCGAGCATCATATTGGCCTTTTAATATAGTAAGATATATATATATATATATTGTTATATTCAAAGTTTCCTCTCTTTAAACCCCCCTACCCAAATTTTTTTTTTCTTGCTTCCGATTTATTTATCAATTTAATCCAAAAAAAAATTTTATACTTAAAGGTCTATGTTAAATTGTATTTTCTCTTGTTGCTCCATGTTTATGTTATTTTGACATAATGTTAAGACATTTATCCTACAATGGGTTAGCATACTCTTCAAATCAACCAAACTTTAAGACAAATAGAAAGAGATATCTTTATTATTTACAAGTGGTTTGTCTGGTGCGGAACGTCGTTTGTTATATAATGTGTAGAGTCTTCATGTGTGACTGTATACGTGAACGGAGAACATAGTTATCAATGGGTTATTGATTTATTTCGTGTAGCATAGAAAGTGTTTTCACAATGAAACATCAATATCAATGATGTTGCATGTAGACAAAAATATTTGCTAATGACGTAAAATATTTTTGCCGACAAAATTTCAAGGTAAACAAACAAAAGAAAAAGAAAAAGAAGACCAAAATGTAAAATGGAGGCCACATATAGGAAAACAAAGGCAAACAAACATTTTATGAAATGAGATGAAATATTTTTATAATACAGTAGTCCATATAAAACTCAAACTGATCAGTACCTCATCTATTTCTTTAAAAGAAACTTATCTTCCAACAAAGGAAAGATGAAGTCTTCTTCTTCACTATTGGTTCCAAATTCTTAACCGGATCTGTATTTTGCTTTGATTCTCCATCTTGTTCAACTGCAATAATATTGATATATTCATAAATCTTCTTCAGCTTCATTGTCGTTTGAAAATTGTCAAATTCTGCAAATATGAATGTGTCTTAAAAATGCAGTAGAATTGCAGCTATGATGTTGGATGGACAGATGCATTCTTTAGCGATGCGTGATAGATCAGTAGTTGAGGAACGACCGTCTTACTCTATTCATTGTTACTTTTTTAGATTCTTCACTATTATTATGTTCTTGTTTTAAAGAGGTATCTTCTTCACCATTACTAGAGGAGGAGCTTTAATGTGATGGAGACACATAGAGTTGAAATTTTCAATGTCATTGAAGAAGAAATACAATGCCTTCGTGCTAAAGGTCTAACACATGAGGATGATGTCAGATTATGGAAAAACAGAGGAGATACCTATAAGGCGAAGTTCAGTTCAAAAGATACATGGGAGCTCACACGCATACATAGTGCTGAGGTCGTTTCGTATAAAGGGGTTTGGTTCTCGTATCACACTCCCAAATACTCTTTAACAGCTTGAGTTGCTATCAAAAATAGACTTCCCACTGGTGATAGAATGTTAAGATGGAACGCATGAGTGTCATTTTCTTGTGCGTTATGTTTGGAACCAAACGAAACACGCAACCATCTCTTCTATAAGTGCATCTACTCAGAGGAAATATGGAAGAATATAACTCATAAGCTGTTGGGTCCTCAGTTTACCAATGAGTGGGATGAGATTATTGGTTGTCTCACAGATCAAAACAAAGATATGGGTGCAACGATTCCTTTTGCAATACATGTTCCAGGCTGCTTTATTCGTTATCTAGTCTGAAAGAAACCGAAGAAGACATGGAGAAGATTCTCGTACACCGCTGACCTTGATCAAGCTGATAGATAAACATGTCAGAAAGCTGTCTAGCCTACATCAGTTGGGGGCATTGTCGTATATGAAAGCCATGAAAACATGGTTCTCAGACCGATGAGTTTTTCATATGTAATTTCATATGTAATATTTTTTCAGCAAAAACCATTAGCTACAAGTAACACATGATGCAAAAAAGGTTTTTTTTGTTTGAATTAATTTAACATTCATTCAAAGAAAAAGTATCAGAAGTTTCTTTTTTCCTTCTCCTATATTAACTATGATAATTTTACGAATAATATAAAATGGAAATAGGTCAAACTGATAAATATGGCCATGATAATTAAATTATCTAAACTTTTTTTTAAAGGAAAAAAATAAATAAAAAAACTTAAAGCACATATAGCGATAACATAAACAAGGATATCTGAGGAGATGATTGAAGGGACTTTCACGTTCGCTTTCTTTTGCCGTGATGCTTCTCTGCTTTTCCAAGCTTAGACTTTCTTTGTCTGAAGAGCTGGAGATACAGCTTCAACCAAAGGAACGGGTAGATCAAGAGGACGGCCTGAATAAAATCGCCGTAAGCAGATCAAAAACAGAAGTCCATGAAGATTCAAGAAAAATAGAAGTTTTCTGAAACAGAATCTACAAAACGCTACTTAAAAAATAACGTGCACAGCTACATTAAGATATCCACAAACGATACAAAAAGTCAAAGAGGTATTGTTAAAAGAAGAAGAAGGAAGTGATGAACGTACCCAAAGGAATTGGTAGTAACTGAAGGGGAAAACAGAGAAGAAATTTGCATAAAGGTTCATTTCCTTAACATGTGGAAGCGCTTTGTACATGATCAACACTGCATAAACATTGGTCGAAGTCAACAAGAACGAAAGGAAATAAGAATTGTAGCTTCAGAGCAATTACATTATTATACTATTCAAAGCACTCACATTCACCCACTACTCCCGTTGGATAGATCATGATGAATCCAGTGTACCTGGATGGTAAAAAGCACATTAGACAATCTGTTAAACTCCAAAACCTATACTATCACAGGGAATGTTTCAGTAATAAAAAAAATATATATATATATATATATATATATATATATATATATCTTGATGTAGTTATTACCTGAGATAGGTTAGCCAATAGGGACATGTACCGAGGCAAGTTAAAGCATAGTGAGGATATCTGATCATCTGCATCCAAATCAATCACTCAGATTACACAAAAGAGTAATAGTAATACAACTAGTTGTATATAAACTTTATAAAGTCATTGTTCCACCTAGACAGTGCTCCATTATGCTAAAAAAATCTCTCTCAATCTACTCAAACCGCTGCTAATGTATGTTCAAAGGTCTCCTAGATATTCTTTTCAACTGGCACTAGTATTTCTCTGCCTTATTGTACTAAAAGATTGATAGAGTCGTGATTATCAATCAAACTCACCTCACCGATACACCAAGCTACAAGTGTTATTGACAGCCAAGACGAATCCTGGACCTGAAAAGATGAATGTCAAAACAGAATCACACTGCTAGCTTTGCTGAAACATCTTTTCAGCTTACGAGCAAACGCTTCAAAGAGTATAAAAACCCACACAAACCTCACTGATCTGTCCAACAATGGCTAATACGAAGTGTGTTCTTCCACTCCATTGCATCAAAGGAGACAAGAAACCACTCGGGACAATTCCTTTTAACATTTCCAAAGAGAATCATTCAATTAATCAATCAGCGTGGCGATTCAGAACTCAGTTCACTCCAATCAAATCAGAAACATCAAAAGAGTACCTATGGCTCCATGGAGAACTTCAAGAACAGCAGCCGTTTGCATCACACCTGAACCAATCCAAAACACAACAACAACAGAGATTATTCTCACTAAAATAATAAAGGGGTTGCGGCTGTAACTACGGCCACCTAGGTTCAATTTGTATTGGGAGGGACTATTTACAATGCTAGTGTTCTCGGAAAAGAGGTGAAACCACCATTTTGATTACCAAAAAAAAAGTTGGAAAAAATCATCTCACTTATCAAATATCCAGCAGCCGAGTAAGCACCAGTGATCGTCTTGTGCGTTAAAAAGCTGTTAACGATACTCAAAAGCGAAATCATCCTACACTTAGAACACAAAACCTCATGAATAAACTACGCAAGAGAGAGTGGAAACGCGAAGAGAGAGAGATACCATGACGAAGCTTGGAGAAAGTTGTAAGCAAAGAGATAAAACTTCACGAACGGCGACGACATCTTCGACTAAAACTGTATCTAGCCGATCGGAGATATGGAAATACGGCGGAGGCTCGAATAGTGAGCTGCTCGTGAGGATAGCATTTTTGACGGCGGGTTTAAGAGAGATTGGAGTGACGTCACATGTATGTTTGTGTGGCTCTGAGTCACTCGTTCAGTTACGTTGGTTAGGCGAGTTAATGTTTCAGCTAAATTGAATATTTTCATTTTTACACTAACGCACCCCTAAAGTATTTTTGGAGTTTCTATCTAACCCCTAACTATATAAAATTCACTTAACATCCTTTTCATAATGAGACAGACACAAACCCAATCTTTGTTGCTAGTAATTTGGCTCTTTGGAAGTGGAATTGGGACTGTAATTAATAATGATATTTTGATAATCTCCTTGTGATTTTAAGATATGCATGCATTCATATCAACTTGCCTTTTTTTTTTTTACATACTCTCCAATAACTTTGGGTGGAAATGGGTAGTTTTATTGGGTGTTTTGCTTAAAATAATTTTGTCGACTGATTTGTGGTATGATTACGACTTTAATTAGTCGGATTATTATTCTGCATGCGGATCTTAATTTATCCCCATCCATTTGTTCTTTCTTCTTAGTGGGGCAGGTAAAATCAGATTAGGAAATGTATCTGCTCTAATTGTTTTCTGCAGATCGGACAAACTAATCATATGCCTATCAAAAGATTCTGAAAACTTGTTTGGTCAGAAATCAACCAGTCATTTTTCATTTTTTGCTTATTGCATACAGTTGTTTTATTTTTTTTATTTGAGCTGAGTATCATTTATGCTCCATTCTCCAGTTTTTAATTTGATAAATAGTTGGTTGCATGCTTTTAAGCAGCCATCCTTCTCTTCTTGTTTTTATTTTTGAAATTTATTCAAGGAAAAGTTGAAGCTTTCATCTCATGAGTGGATCATATAATAAAGAAATAAAGAAGGATATCTTACCATAAAAACTAGAGTGGAAACTGGTCTTTTATTATTATTATCATGATGCAATTTCTCAAACATATAAAAAGAACATACTCGATTTTAGCAATAAGATGATAAAGCAGAAGAATACATTCCTTTTTCACAAAGTTGGCTTAAGCTTTACAAGTCAAACCTATTATCTTGGATTATTTAGTAGATGAATATGCCTTGTTCTGTCATGTTGCTTGCTTCATTTTTTTTTTTTTGATTTTTGCATCATTTTAAGCAAATTTTGCTTTAATAGTGTTTCATTTCTTGTTTCAAATAAAGCAATGAACAATATTGTTTCAAATTTGAAGCAATATTATTCATTGCTTCATTTTTAAAACTGAACTTTTAAATTATAAATTAATCTTTAACTTTTTTTTTATCTTTTGCCAAAATAAATTATATATGTTAATATTATTTAATCAATTTCAAAATTTCGACTATTCTTTTATCTAATTAGATACTTATACTGAAAACCATTGAATATTTATTTTAAGAATTAAAAATAGTGGAAGATAAATAAGCTCACATTTTACTTCTAAACACTTTTATTAATCATTTAAAGAATATATATATATGGTGTTTTTTTATAAAATATGGTGTACTGTGTTTGTTTAGTTTATGTAATAATGTTTTTATATGATAATGTTTAATTTATATTAAATAATAACTGTGTTGGATTATTGTTAAAACAAAATAGTTGAGTAAAATTAATAAATATAAAAGTATAAAGTGCTATTAATAATTAATGATCAAGTAGAGCTATGATATATTTAGAATATTTTTTTTTACAAAAAGAAATGAAGTAAACAATTGAAGAAAATGTGTTTTTTTACTATATTTTAATAAAGTGAACTTTTGAAGCAAAAAATGAAACCAATCATTCATTAGAGATATCCTAAATGCTTGTTCCATTTTTCTTCCTTCACTCTTCAGGGTTTTGAAGACTTTAAAGTCTATTCATTTTGGAAATAGATTTCTATACAAACTTTCACAAAAATTTTAAAGTCTATTCATTTTGGAAATAGGTTTCTTGTATTACACATTAGTATCCAAGAAAAACATCTCTGTAAGAAGAGATGGATATGAATTTTTTTCATTTACAACATATATGAAGGAAACAAAGACATGATGATGACTACACATGAGATTAATACAGTGGGTGGTGTTTTTTGTGCTTATGTAAGTCACGGAAAACTATAACAGTCGTTCAATAATATATATAGGCTGCACATATAAACATTAAAATGTTACAAATCCTAGACTAAAGATGACCACAATGATCTACCATGTTCAAAAGTGAGAGGAAACTGATCAATGGCAAAAGAAGACATCTTACTTTCATCTGCATCCATGTTCCATATAGACTCCAAGGAGCTTTCCCATGCTGGAGAAGCCAGAGGAGGGAAGTTCAAGTAGCAGCTTTGCTCTGAGTAGTAGATGTCTTTCACCGGTTTGGTAATGCTTTCTTCAGATTGATCAATCTCTCTCCATATGTCATCCATAGAGTAGTACCCGTCTTCTTCACATTCTTGATTCATTTTCCCTTTGGATCCTCCAGTGTCTTGAGTAGTTGCGGTGGTCATAGATGATGAGCAGAAGTTTGAAGATGAGGAAGTTGGCGACATAGGTCTCTTCTTCTCTTGTGCCTTCTTCCTCATATGAGTCCTCCAATAATTCTTTATCTCATTATCGGTTCGACCCGGTAATTTCCGGGCTATTTTGGACCACCTGCTCATAAAGAAGTAAAGAATATTTTAGAAAACATTTTTAGGGTTTCTCTGTTTCTTGAAGATATATACTGACCTGTTTCCCCATTTGGCGTGAAGCTCAAGGACAAGACGCTCTTCTTCAGGAGTCATCTTACCACGTTTAAGACCAGGGTGTAAGTAATTAACCCACCTTAACCTGCAACTCTTTCCTGTTCTATTTAAACCTACAACCAAAACCAGGGTCATATCTTTAATGGAAGGTCCTTTCCAAAGACCAACCATTATTCCAAACCACACAAGCCCTATACCTATTCTTATCATGTTTCTCCCTCCACCTTCAAACCTGAAACTTTTGCTACAAAATCCCATCTTCGATCTCCGAACATGTGGACAAAGTTGACCAAGAGGATGTCCTCTTGTTCTGTCCACGGTCCTTTACGGTATTCAGCTTCAACATTCTTCATCTCTAGCTCTCTATCTTTCTTCTCTCTCCCTCTCTCTGTATAGAAGAGTTACTTCTGAGTCTTATTTTATGGGAATCTATGGCATTACTCTAGACCAATATTTATATAAGCCAACTTGGACACTGTGTTGTTGTGTCTACGCGATATAACACTCACATTATTAAATTTTTCTAATGATTTGTTTTTATTATAATCTTTACCGTCCATATGGTGAGTGATTATGCTGATGATAATGTGGGGTCTCTTGTTTTATGATGCCATCAAGCCATTAGAGAAGAATATATAAAAAAGGAAATGATCGTTAGTAGGCGACTGATGCAACACTCCCACTAATTTTTAATGCTGCCTTTTCTTTTGTATTTTTGTTTGTGGCAATAAGAACACTTTCTTATATTTTCTTTTGGCAGGTCCCAATAGTTTTAGTTAGAAGTGAACACAAGCCAAATACTTGTCATTTTTAACGTATTTGGCATTTGGTTTGAGTTGTTAGAGTAAAAAAATTTTGGACTCGTACTTGGTTTATTAAAAACGAGTACTTACACTTTCAAATACTTGCTAAAAATTGGTATACTTGCAAGTACTTGCTATGATTTACTACTTGCTATTTATGAACCAGTTTATAAATTATTATATAATTATTTGTAAGTTATTTAATAATAATTTATTAATTTTACCTACTTAAACCGTACATATGAGTTTAAGAAAAATTTAGTTAGTTATAATTCTAAGCTAAATATTTTTTAAGAAAGAATCTTTCTTTATTTTTCTTATGTTTTAAATCGATATATGATAAATATAAAATAAAAAAATCTATAATATATCATTTTTAATTGATTTATCGTATAAACAAGTAATTTGATTATAGTTTAGAGATTTTATTGTCCAAAAGTAAAAACGGATAATAAATCAAGCAATAAGTCACGAGTAACAAGGCAACAATGTCAAGTAGTTGTTTTTATTTTAGTACTTGATACTTGTTTGTACTTGCAAGTAATTAAAATAAACGAATTGATACTCGACTTAAACAAAACGAGTACTCGACTTTAAGAGCCAAGTACGAATCAAGTAGCGAATACAAGTAGCAAGTAATCGTGTCCACCCCTAGTTTTAGCTGCACTATTGTCAGTAAAAATATTCAGCAGCATCCCAAAATCAAACCAGAAGAGGAAATATGGTAAACCATATACATATTATCCTAATTATCTAAAAAAGTAGTATGCAAATTATTAGTTTTCTCTTTTTTTGTTGATAAAATTATTAGTTTTCTTTAATCTCGAAGTTTTAACAACCTGGAGAAAATATTTACATTTGTGAGCAAAAGAATGCTCTAGACATTTTTCTAAAATGAGGTTATGATTGCAGTTTGTCCCTTGCTTTATTAAAGGTTAATGTAAATAGGGGATCACTGTGTAAGCTTATATAAAAGGCAAAGAAAGGAGAAATTCTTATTAAAAAGCATAATGAAAAAGGGGTCGAATTGTTTTGGGTTTCTGGTAAGTGGCATTTGTAGCTAGCAGCAGCACTTGAGATTGAAAGTTAGATATTTAGATATTATTTATAGGATTAGGAGCTCATTTAGTGACCCAATAAGCTACCTATTTAGCAGATGAGAAAGGCCAATTTGATTTGCCTTGACATTATGATGTGCCCCTTGATACTCTGTTTTGTCGAATAAAATTTGGATTATTAGTCCATAATCTTTCCAAACCCTAAGAACAGTCATTAACTAGTAAGACTTGTTTCTCAAGATATATATATTTATTATTACTATATGGTTTGTTGGAATTTCATTAACTTTACACAGTTGCTCACGTGTGCAATTTATGTGGCTTACTTACGTCTTCTAGATGCATGGATCAAGTAGAGTAGACAGGGTTCTATGTACCTGATGTGCTGGTCCATAGAAGCAGAGAATAAGGAGTATATATATATCCTTCTTTTCTCAGCATATATCTCTAATTAGCAAAGAGTTCCCAAGATTCTTCATGTTGTTTTGTCATGTGGAAAACTCTTAAAATGACCTCCATGAATCTGAGAGAATTATTATCAGATTGTTGTTGCATAGTCTTTTTTACGTAGAAGCAAAAATATACCAAAACACTAAAAAGGCTTCGGTTTAATTCTATTTTTTAAGGCCGGCAACAATCAATACCGATTTACCAAAGTCACAACATCCCTGCTCTTAGTTCCCTTTAATCACCTTGGATCCTAAAATTAAGCTCTATAAATATTTGTAGTTCCTATTTAATTTTTTTTTTTCTTGTGTTGACGTATTTTACTGTATACGTTTTGTTTTAAAAATAGCTCAAATCTGAAACATTTTCTTTGTGTTTGCATTTGCAAAATATAACTAAAAGCCGAAAACGTTTGTGTTACAAAAATGTTTTAACTCGAACTTTATGTTTGAAAGCAAGACTATATGTCTTAACAGCCTTCCAAATTTCACATCTATAAATTCTATGTTGGCGACTTTTAACGTGGGAGTTAGACTATTGAATTTGAAACATGCATGGTCAGATGGTCTAGTATGAACGATTTGGTTATTCATATATTATTTTCCGGTTTACTTTTTGGGTAGATAAACTTGAGGCAAGAACAAGTTCTCTTATTTTCTTTGGAAAGGAACTTACCTGTTTATTCAGTACCTGATTCGCAATAATTGTATCAACTATGTCACTACGAAAGTTACATGGTCGAATGTTACCGTTTATTAGCCCTAAGATTTGAATAACCAAATGTTACTATATAGGTATTTTCACATGTTCTTTCTTATATTCAAAAGTATTTTAGGAAATTATCTAAAATACGACATTTCTACTACCATTTTTCATATTTATCTTAACCACTTTTACCATTATTTAAAAAAAAAACATTTATAATATTATAATTAATTAATCTAAGATTTAGAGTTCAGAATTAAAGGGTATGATAGAGTTTTTGAATGTGAAATTTATAATTTAATTAATCTAAAAGTTTTTTGTTTTTTAATGAAAAAATGTATTTGTGAAAATGTATCTTTAGTGAACGTAAATATAGATAGTGATACTAATAATTTGATAAACAATTAATAATTTGGTAAACATGAAAATTGTCTAGCTGAAACTTAATTTATATTTTAGAAAAACAGAACCGACAATTAGTTCTACTTTCCAATTTCTAATTAAACCTAAAGATATATGATATCATTTTTTTCGTCTAATCAAACAGTAATAACTTAGTTTCCAACAAGAATCGATTATAAAAGCAAATATATACATTGTTTTAAACCAATCCTTACATCAGGCTGTCATTCATTAGTAATTGTTTTCCCCCTTAAAGATTACGTGGTTGTGCTTAATGCTCTAAATATCATGGTGTCGAATATTCGGGTTCTAATGCTTTGCATGTTGCTTTCAGTTTCTCGAATTGTCCATTGTCCAATAGCGATTATAAAATTCTACACAGCACTACAATCTGAAAGCTACTACATATTATCATATTGATCTGAGGCATCGATTACTTAGTAGTTGGATTTGATCCCTTATAATAAGAGGTTAACAGTGAGTAACCATTAGATTAGTAAATTTGGAAGAATATGATTAGTAGATGATTGAAGCAAAAAGATTAGTTAAAGTAAACCAAGTGAGGTTGGTATAGAGGTACTTGAAAGAAAAAACCCAATATGGTACCCGCAGTTCGATTCCCCTTAACCACCTGGAATTTAACATGCTTTTATGGGGCCCATAGAATAGTCGGTTGGTGGTATCCGCCGAACATTGTGGATAACCAAAAAAAAAATTAGTTAAAGTAAATGTCAGTATAATTTTTGTTAGTTGGGTTTGTCATCGTATACATGTTAATCGGGGGTTCAAGGACCGTCTAGACAACTTGATTAGTTTTTGTAGATTTTTCTAAATATTGTAGATGTTTCTACTCCTTAAAATTTAGTGTATTAATAATAGCAATCTCACTAAATATCAAATATTGTGTTATGTCATTATAAAAATGAAACTAGTTTTTAAAAAATTGTCAAATTATGAAATGATATGTGTTTTAATAATTATGTGTGTTTTTAACAAAGATTCAAAAATATTGTGAAAATGTTTATAGATATGTCTTTTCATTATATAAGAATGTGTGTTTACATCCTAAAAATGTGTATCATAAGAATGTGTTTTACATCATACAATATGTCTTTTATCTTCAAAATGCAATTTAAAAAAAATTGTAATAAGAATTATTTTTATTATCTTAAGAATGTATTTTTAATTTTTTTAAATGTATTAATTTTAAAGAGATGTCTTTTTATTATTATAAATGTTTTATTAGTTTTAAAGATTTTACATTGTAAAAGTATTATCTAAAAAATAACTATCTCAAATATGAAAAGTTGTGACTATTCGTATAAATATTTTAAAACTATAAATAGTCAATTTTAATAAATATTTCTTCGTAAATCTTTCACAAATTTATTAAACTAATGAAAAAAGTAATGAGCAATTACCTACTTACAAATTTTTACACGTCATTCAAATAAAATGGTGTCAACAAAGGATAGTAGATAAGGTTATTCATGTTTGGATAGCAAAAGTTCCTAAACGAAACAAAACGATGAATTTAATGATCATAATTTTCTTCTACTAGATGAAAAAGTGTTTGTTTTTCCACTCACAAAACTGCATTCTTATCATGCATGTTCCATAAACACATGATCCATGCTCTATACATTCATACGCTTATATTATGTAGGAAGTTTGGGACAATACATCTAAGTAAATATATCATTTTATCCGTAAAACCTTGCTAGTTATAATAATCTAAGTGCATGGATTAATATAGCTAAATAGGCATGGGAGATCCTATTGAATTCGTTTAAGAGAGATGAGAGTGTCAAGAGGACACGCCTAGATCATTTTAGATCACTGTTTGAAAATCTCAAGTGGTCAGATGTTGATTTTGTGGCAAGTTTTCGTGCCAAACTCGGTTCTATAGCGCATGAAATATCTGTACTTTGAAAGAAGTTGGTAAAAAAAGTTACTACGTTATCTTTTCAACTAAATTTACAGCTCACAAGGCGGTCTTGAAGATGATTACTAATACCGATGAGCTCAAGTTTAACAAACTTGTTGGTATGCTGAAAGCATAAGAGATATAGACAGAAAATAGTTCGGTCTCTACGTTAAGTAATGCGTCAAAGAGTATAGCGCTCGTAGCTGACAAAGATGTTGACATATTTCAGAAGCTTGAAAATTGCGTGGGTATGTTGCCTATGAATTTTGGTGGAATAAATCAGTATGGTCGCCAGGGAGGTGATCGTGGCAATAGCAGAAGAAAATGTCTCAAGTGTTATGAGTGTAAAGGCATTGGTCATATAAAGACTGATTGTTCTGTAGCACAACGAAAGGAACTTAAGTGTTCTGAGTGCAGAGGGATTGAACACACACGACGTGAATGTCCAAACTAAAAGAAGGTAAAGGTAAATCATTACAGTCGTCTGGTAATTCACAGTCATATAATGAAGGAAAGGTGATGAAGAATCTTATTGCATTTGGTGCACGCAAGGAAGGATCCAGTGAGTACTCGGATTCAGATGTTGATACATATGATGAGGATTATCACGTGTTGCTTAACAAGTGGTTGAATCTCAAAAATGAGAATATGAGATTGCAACACGATCTGGTGCAGAGTCGAAAGCAGAATGTGTCTTAGAAGCAAAACGATATGTTGAAGAACTGGTTGAAAAAATTGCGACTTCAAAAGAGAAGAATGAGCCTCTGGAAGAGGAGTTGAGCAAGCTGAGAGAAGTTACTACTGATGAACAAGAGAGAGCAAGGAAACTGGAACGTGATTTGGTTGAGAATCACAAACATATCAGATTGCTCAATAGTGGATCCAAGGAGTTTGATAAGATATTCTCGATGGGAAAACCAGCCAAGGCGAATTGGGGACTGAGATACCAAGGATCTGAAAGTACTAACGTACATCATAAGAGGCTTTCACAGTTCGTGCGAGGGAGCACATCAAAAAGTGAAGCCAAAGAAGTTCGTCAGGAAGTATGTTGGGATGTACGACAAGGCATGCAACAGGAAGTTCTACATCGTGTAGCTGGGACTAACAAGCCGAAGATAGTACATCAGTGCACCAACATAAAGGTTAGGCAGAAGGTTTTGAAGCATAATTGTGCATCTGGTACAAGGAAGGAGACTGATCGGTGCATCAAAAACTATGTCAGGCCAAACAAGAAGCAACATCGGATGTGTTGTTGGTTATGTGGCAAAAAAATTTGGATTGTTTTGCTCGTGAGAAGTATAAACATGGCTAAGAGGCTGAACAAGATGTTTATTAAACCCAAAAGGGTTGAAAAAGTGGTGTTAGCCAAGCGTGGCTTACTTGATGAGATTAAAGATGCGACATCAGAAGAAGGATGCAACTCTGTTATGAGTGATCTTGAGGTTGATAATGAAATCACTCCAAGACAAGAAGACGACACATGAAGGAAGCCATGTCCTCAACAGAAGCTGGTCGAAAGGTCGTTCGATAGGTGCGTCAGATCATGATGCAATACTTGTAATCTATTCCGCTGCAGAAGGGCATGTATCATGATTACTCATGAAGAAGCAGACGAGTATGTCTGTAAAGCTTGACATCTAAGCATTTGTTTTAGCTTAGTATGCAATCAAGCAGGGGGAGAAGTGGTGACGTTCTAGTCCAACATATCTCGTGGAGGTGAAGAGCATGGTGATGGATGTCCTGATGCAGAGAATGCATATCTCATGGGGGACAAAAGCATGTTGTGGTGCACATCTCGTGGGGGAGAAAAGCACATTTAGTGTGAAAGTTTTAGGAGAAGAACGTGGTTGTTGAACCAGAAGAAGGTTGTGCTTGATCGGCACACAAAGATAAAAGGGGGAGATTGAAGATGTAAGATGTTTGCTCTGAAGTAGTCGCTGATGTAGTTGCTAGCAGACGTCGTGTTGAGTGGTGAAGACCATGTGGAGTCAAGATGCTGAGTTGGAGTCGTGTAGCATTGGAGAGCAGGGTGTATCTTGGAGATAAAGAAATAGAAATAAACTTGAGGAGCAAGTTTATGACTTACGGGAAGAGGAATAAGTGCATTCCAAAAAAGGAAAGTTGCACTTATTGATATGTAAGATGTCAATATCCTTGCTGCCCTGTAGACTAGGGTTTCGGGAATGTGGAGAATAATATAAGATAGCTATGGTGATACGCCCTAAAATGAATGATCACTCTAAGGTTGGTTGATTGGATAAGACTTGCATCGAATGGGCTAGAAAGCACAAACGATCGAGGGACGTGGATCGAATGGTCGCACAAGGGCTGCGGAAGTCCCTTGATATTACAACTCCTAAGCCCGAAGATATGACTCACTCTGACGACTTAGAAGCTACGATGTTCGATTAGGAACAAAGGATTCAACAAACTTAAAAAAAAAAGTTTTATTTAACAATGCTGAATGATTACAAAAGAAATACTTAGGCCTTTATATAGGAGGCATGTGATTAGACCAAAGATCTGGTTTATTTCTTAGAAACTAGAAAACTCATAAATAAAAAAACTTGACCAGAATCTTAACTTGATCGGAAGTTAGAAGGTTATGTCGTAAAGGTCTATTTGGAGTGACTCTTCAGCTGGTCGAGTGGTCTTTTGGTATGTTCTTGGACGTCATGTGTTGCTTTTGACAGTAAAAGTTCATATGTATTTAGTGAAAATACTTGAAAGGAATAAGCAATGAAAATTAATTCAATTTATGGAAGTTTATGCCAAAACATGTTTCTCAGTTAATCTTTTGAAAGCAGTTAATTCTTTGAAATGGCTAACTTTACATAAGATACAAATAATCAAGGAAAAAAATGAATATGTGTGTGATTTTGGTGAGTGGTTTATCAAGAAGAAAATGTTACTGAACAAGATCTCTTAAAGTTACATTCAATCATGTTTTCAACAATATATGTATTTTAGAGTTTCAAAAATTTATGAATATCTTACTTGTCGTTATAAATTGTCTTATTAATTTATGTAAATAATTTTTAAATGTGTTTACTTATTTTAATTAATTCCAAAATACTGTGTATTAAAAAAATTACAATAACTTGACTAAAATAATATAAGAATTATATCTTAAATAGTATTGATGTATTTGTATTTTTGTTATAGGTAAAACTGTATATATATATTAATATTATCTATAAATGAATATAAAGACACTACGTTGTGACATGGAAACTTTTTTGAAAATAAAATTAAGAGTTTCTATATAACAATATATGTCATAAAGTGTGGTATATTTATTTTTTTATAAAATGAGAATTTGAGCGATATAGTGGAGCTTCTTTACTTAGTTTTAATAGAAAATTAGATTCTAATCCGCGCTAAAGCGCGGGTAATTTTTGATGAAAATTTTATATAATATTTTTTTTGTTTGAAGTAAACTTCGGTACAAAATATGTAATCCGAAGTCCGAACCGAACCCAAACTAAAAAAAATGATGTATACACTCAATTATAGGCATATATAATTATTTTTATATTAATAAATAAAATATAATTAATTAGTTATTCAAATTTAGTGTAATATAAATTGAATTGATCATTTAAAAAACAATAAATTACTTATTTAGTTCTTTAATTTTAGGCTAGTATATATATTTAATAATAATTAAGCTATGTAGAAATAGAAATAATAGAAAATTTAGGTAATGGTACAACTTAGACTATTTGTAAGTAAATAAAAATAGGACTCTAAATTAATAGAATAGATACTAGTTTTTGACCTGTCCTTAAAAGGGCGGATATATTTTTTGTTTAAATTTTTTTTCCAAGATTAAGGGACCCCGAAAATACTGGAAGTGTTTCAGAAAAAAAAAATACTGGAAATAAAGGAGCAGTTATAATATAATTCGCCATAGGTATAAATATATAGATTAGTGGCAGTTAGTTTTTAAAAAAGTAGGTCCGGTAGTACAAATATAATATTCCAAAGAATTATAGGAGTAAATAATAAGGATGATTCTGTTTTAATAAATTAGATTGTTTATATATAATACGTTTAGCTGGCACTATTAGTAGGCTGTCTATATACGTTTGGTCGGAATCGAAGCATTTGGGTATTTTGACACCTTAGACACGGCCGATTGTTAACCTACTGGTCAGACTCTCATATTTATTCTTCTAAAATGCATACAAGATAAATATTATCACAGGTTGTGTCAAATTGCAGAATTCGAGTTTTGGCCCTTCTTAGTTCTCAAAAACAATCTGTAACGCCCCAACCGCCTCTACCGTGAGTCACCCATCCATCTATCGGGCTCGTGGGCCCCACCTTTGTCTGACGGTCGGTGCGTTAATTTTTCCAAGGTTCGAAATCATTGTTTACTGACCCTGCAATCACCACCCGACCTTTCCCCGTGTTTTGGCCTCACTCACACGGTATCGCGAATAACTTCCCGATAGGTCACCCATCCTTTCACTACTCCAACATAAGCACGCTTAACCCTGGAGTTCTAAACGGAGGTGTGACGGAAAAGGTAAGTCAACTTTGATGATATAGGTAGCCAAATCAATTTTCTTAAACCTTTCCACATATCACAACTCGGGATGTTACACAATCATTAGCCCTTCTTGTTGAAGTTGTCTTTGTAATGGAGGACCCAAAATTCTGAAGAGATTAGAGTGAAGTAAGCAGACAGATATAAGACTGAGTTACGTGGACGGCACCAACTTCCTCTATGGCAACTCCACTAAGTAAGATTTTTTCCCCTTCAATTCTTCTGGCTCGTGACTTGAGGAGGCATGCGCACTTAACGATTTAAGATAAACCCCTTTTGGTCCCACACTATTTTTTTTCTTCTTTTCTGACATCACTACATGACATCAAACTCCTATGATCTGTACCTTTTTTCAATTTGTTTGATTGCATGCCTTGCATGTGTCTCCACTCTAAATGTAAGAATTGTCCAAGCATATGCATATCTACATGCAATATAGGAAATAGCTAGAGAACTTAATTATCACAACCAGACCATATTAACCCATCAAAGCATCCCTATTTGGGAGTAAAGTAGTGATTATGTAGCTTCTTCTCTACCATTTTCTTCAAAAACACATGTTTTGTTTTGTCTAACTGGCTTGAGTAAAAAAAACAATCACAAAATCATTCCAACAACCCAAGGCGTGATAGTCTAGTGGTACTTCCTTGGCTGAGAGGTTAGAGGTTCGAAGTCCCTAGGCCACGAATTGGGGAGGTGTGTCCAGGGCCGTAAAAGGTACAGACAAAGGCTGGCACCGGGTCTAGGTGGTGGGGCGCAAACCCAACACTTAGTTAAACAAAAAAAAAAAAAAAAAAAAAAATCATTCCAACACACGGTTTACTTGTCAACATGTACTCGTGCGAATGCATGATATCAATACTACGTACACCATACAAATTATTCAGTCATGTATCTATACACGTTTTAACAAATGGACGACAATGTGTATATATAAAATCCAATAGAAATTTTTTTTGTAATAGAAATTTTTTCTTCAAAAAGCTTTCAGTTAAAATGAATAAGTAATACAAATATGAGTTTGCACACAAACTAAAATTTGCAACCAGCAAAGAGTTGAAGGAGACCCTAGAGAAAGATTCACAGTTGAATCCTAAAAGCAAAGTTTTTTTTTTTTTTGAAACACCTAAAAGCAAGATAAAAAGATAATAATAGTGATTATGATTCCCTTGAGTAAGACGACGTTGTTTACTTTTTCCTAACATGTATCCATTCCATATCTTGAATTTTTTGTATTTTTCTTTTCGCTCTAGTTAAATGATAACTAGAAAAATCTCCAAACAACGTCAAAACCAGTATTTATCTTATAAGTAAGTGGATTCTCCAGCTCCATATGGTATTGTTGATGATTAAAGGTGAGAAGAGAGTGAAGACAATTAGTTGCTCAGTTTCATGAAAAGCATAAGAGTCTTCTACAAAGAAAGATTGTGATGGAATGTCTTCCTTAATAAGTGACTGAATTGGTGCAGCCTTGCGGCCACTAACATAACCAAGTGTTATCAAACTGTGAACTAGGGGCTGAGTGTACCTCATGCGAATGTGTAGACGGATTAGCAATTACAACCTCAGAACTCAGAAGGAATGGTGACAAAACTTTTTTTAAGAGTCTCTTGTGCATTATGGGTAGAGAATGAGTGAGAGCTTGGATCCAAATGATCCACATGAGTTGTGGATCAGTTTTGCCAAAACTGAACAATGTCCACCATTGTGATCTCTTCGTTGGTGATATGAGGTTCCTTTGTAGTAGGAGCACAATCATGCGATTTAGGCGGTATTTTTGGTACATCTTCTCCTTGTGATCAAGTGCTCCACACACCTTTCATAAGCATTTGGAATCCAAGAGTATTCCCCTTCTACCAAGTATATATTACCTTGCTTGTCATCAAGTGAAATTAGTTTCGGAAACGATTTATCTCTCAACTAAGATTTTTGCTTCCCCTATTTTTGTTAGATCTATGCAAGGCTTGTGTGTAACCATTGGCTCTCACAATGTTGATGCAATATAAATGATGTCTAATTTAGAGAAACAAGAGTAGGGAATGTTCTTGAGGTTTACCAAGACTTATAAGGTAGAAATCTCAGGCATTTTGAAAGAGTAAACGGAATTCTAAGGGGCCACAAAGAGTAAACAATCATCAACATGTCACATGTCTTGTTGACTAATCCATTTACGAGTGTTTTCATGACGAATATGAAACATAAATGACAAGCTAAGTCTCCTAGCTTAAGAGAGGTATCTTACATTTCTGACCCCATAATCTATTCAATACATCATGAATAAGACCCCATGTAAACTGAAAAACCTATGAAACTGTCTGATGATGTATTCTTCGTTACATCAGCTAATCTAATTACCTTATAGGGAATTTTCACTTAAGTTGTAGCATCTCAGAGTTACAGGTTCACGAGGAGTCGAAAGGAAACGTGAAATGAAAAGGATTCAACCACTTACCCAATGAACGAACAAAGGTAGCTCCTTCTGATGTTTCCTCATGGGACTCGTTCTCATCAATATCAGAGCTTTCTAATAGTGGAGCTTCAAATCGGCGAGGGCAGCAACAACACTGAAAATGGTGGAAGAGATGACCTTGACGGGAGAGAGGTCGTGGATGTGAGTCTTTGAATCATGACGAGGAGTGACGGAAGTCGCAAGTGGGACATCCAAATCAGTTGAAGAGGCTTCTATACGTTAAAACAGTAAGGTATCTACGAAAGGAGGGGAGTGGAGGTCTCGATTGCGCCTAAACCAACGGCGGAGATGGCCGCCAATTTGAAACTGACGTTGTAAGGGTTTGGTTTCTCGCCTTGAGAGAGAATTATAAAAGCAAGTGTGGAAAACACGTTTTCTTTTATGTTTATATCTAATTTATTTAAACTCAATAGATATTTATATAATTGTTTGTATCATGGTATCATGGGTCGGGATCAGCAACACATTTGTGAGACTATAAACCTTCCACACTGAGAATTTCACTGGATCATGAGTAATATATGAAGGGTTTTGTTCAATCTATTTCTCTCCAGTTGGTTTTAAGTTAGAAACCCATGATAAGTGCATAATCTCTAGAGCTTGGATACATGATACTTGATATGCTCAAATTTATCCTTGAGCTACTCTGCAATTTCAAATTGTGTAGCACTTAGAGATCAAATCCAAAAGGCTCGATTCACTCAATAGAATATAGGTTTTTGAATTAAGCTAGACAACAATAATTGTAATGCAGTAAATAACAGAAAGTAAAGGGAGTTGTAAGACAAATAAGAGAAAGCAATATGCTCACGGAAATTCGAGGGAAATAAAAAATTGCAGATCAAAGAATTGTTAGGGTTTATGAAGAGCAGTTCTAAAATTCAAATCACAATGTTAAAGTTAGTCAACTCTCATTGTAAAAACTATTTGTCTAATTTCTAGAATCTCAAATTTCTTTGTGGATTCAATCAGTTCAAATAAGTCCTAAGTTTAAGTTTGATAAGTTCACTAAATCCCTTAACCAAATTTCTTTGCGAATAGTTATTTATCTCATCAAAATTAATTCATGTAATTAATAATGCTTTCGCATCAACCAATTATCCTATGGTCCAAATTTCAAGTTGTCAATCCAAATATTACATTAAGAACAATCAAGATGACGATAAAAGATAAACCCTAACATTTCATTTTAGCAATTCATCAATCATTAGCAACTCCTAAATATAACTAGTGGATTTACTCATACAAGATAGCAGAAATAATACAAATCATATTCTGAACAAATCGCATTAAAAGATTAATGTAAGAGATATTAAAGTTCGAAATCAATCTCTGAAGGAATTCTGACTTGTCTCTCCAAAAGCTCTCTAAATTCAAATAAAACATAGACTAAGCAATGGCTTAAGATATAGGGTAAAACACGTTTGGAGACTTCTTTGAAAATAAAGAAAAAGTTTTGGTCTTTCTGTAATTTATGAAAAAAAATTAAACTCATGTTGATTTATTCGTACAACATGGGTGTCGATCGACACTAAGGTGGGTGTCGATCGACACTAAGGTGGGTGTCGTTCAACACCATATGTAAAGATCGACTCTGACTTAACGTTTCAGCATCACTTCCCTCCAAGTTTCAAAGTTCTCAAGAGTCTCCAATTTCATCCAAAAGTGTACCTAAACCTGCAAAGACTCTAAAACGACTTCAAACATATATATATATATATATATATATAATATACTTTAAAATAGGATTTATATCATGGTCAAAAAATAGTAAAACTATGATATATCACTACCAAACCAAAACCCGAAATCGATCAGGCTCAAAAAGGGTACGATTGATCTTGAACCGGTCTATGGCCCTAATTGGTTTGGCTTGTCCGACATGAACCCTATATTAGAATAATTGTTGAGATTAGTGGTCAAAGAACTATCATCTGGAGGGAAAATCTGAAAATATAAAACTTCTATATTAGAAGTTTTTCTGAACATAAATAATATATGAAAAAGATTAAGATCAATGTAATTATTACTAATTGATTTTAAATCAAAAGTCTATGATATGATAGAACAAATTTAACAAATAGCAGGTTAGGTTAAATAGTACATTCCTCAGCGGTGAGATTTTCTTGCCTCAGATCTTGAGGCGCACTTTCTGTGTAATTTTTATGTATGTGAAAAGGTACGGCATGGAGACTACTTGTTAATAATATCGACGACTCTGGATATTCTCGACATCATTCTCTCGACGTTAACGTACGCCATGAGTTATCATCCACCTATGGGAATATTGTTATACATCAACAATATAATAATGCTAGTGCTTTAGGGAAGTTAAAATACAAAAATATTCATTTGTTTTTGGTTAACTAGTTTAAGAGAGAAGATTATTTGTTTCTAAATAGCGACATCCCGAAACCTTGCCACCGCTAAAAGTATGAGACTCTTGTCTAGTCATAATGCGTAATATTATCTCTTTAAAAACACCACTAATACACCTTGAATAACTCAACCCACACATGTCAAACTAGTTATCTTGGATAAATATCGCAATGGTTAATTAAATTGATATATGTCATTTTTTTACCATCAAAAGTTGTTCTATTACTCAAACTAGAAGTGGGCTGGATAACCAGTCCGGAATAGAACAACCAATAAAATAAAATTCCCTGTGAAAAGATCTAGCAATCCTAGCTAATGAGTCTGAAACTTGGTTTTGCGTCTTTGGAACATAGGAGATTTTGAAATCCGAGAAACAAATCTTTAGGGTCTCAATCTTCTCCAGCTCCGTTGCAAATCTTGGTCATTTATGGGGTTCCGTGATCATGGCGATCAAATTCTTGCAGTCTGTTCCAAAGCTCTGACATGTCGAATGTTGTAGCATATTCTCCATCGCTCAACCTAACGCGTACACCTCAGAGTGCAAAGCTGATTCTCTATGGGCGCAATTCTGTGTGCCCATAAGTCCAGTCTTTCCCAATTCGTTCAGTCTTTCCCAATCTATCCATCCAAATCCATCCGCATCCACTAAACTGAGATGTAGGTGTCCATGATCCATCTATTATACAGATATTCCGCAAGCTTAAAATTTGGGGTTCTTCTGCACTAAGGACCAAAGGGGTTTATGATTCGCTCTCTGTTGGATAAGCTTCAAGAGATAACTTAGGGAACAAGTTATTCATAAAAGATAAGTTTGAATAACTAAAGTCGGTTATGATTAGAATTAAGATAAGTTCCTAATTCATGTTGTAATAGGATTAAGCTAAGACTTCTATTATCTATATAAAGAGACTAATGTAAGATGATCTCAAGTAAGAAAGAAAGATAATAAAACGAGGTTACAGTTTTATTAACACAAGCCTTGCATAAACACATACGATCCTTGTTTCGACTAGATTTGGTATCAGAGCTCCAGGGTTGTGATTTTTCGAAGCTGAGACTTTGTATCCATGGCTGATACAAAAGCTTTAACAGAGATGAAGACACTTGGGAAAAGAGAAGGAATTCCAAGTACTATCGTCTGTCCAATGCTCAACTCGACTAAACTATACAGTTTGGGCAAAGAAGATAAAGGTTCTGTTAAAACTCCATAAGGCGTGGGTAGCGATAGACCCTGGTACAGAGGAAGAAGAGAAGAATGATATCGCAGTAGCTCTCTTGTTTCAGTCTCTACCGGAAAGTATAGTTATGCAGATCGAAGAAGACGACTCTCCTAAGAAAATCTGGGAGAACATCCGAACAAGAAATCTAGGAGCTGAACGTGTAAGATTAGCTCGTCTACAAACTCTAATGAATGAGTTTGATCGACTAAGCATGAAAGACACAGAAAGTATCGATGATTTCTCTGGTAAGATAACAGAACTAAAATCAAAAGCGGCTTCATTAGGACAAAGCATTGAAGAATCAAAAATTGTGAAGAAATTTCTTGATAGTCTACCGGATAAATTTATCCATATGACAGCATCACTCGAGCAGATGTTAGATCTAAACAACACGACTTTTGAAGATGTGATTGGAAGACTTAAAGCTTATGAGGAAAGGATTAAACGAAAAGAATCTCGTGAACAACAAGGAGATCTTCTATTCTCAAACACTACATCAAGATCATCTGATCAAAGCTCAAGAGGTAGAGGGAATGGAGGAAACCGTGGACGTGGCAGAGGAAACAGAGGAAGTGGACGAGGAAGCTCAAGTTCGTCTGGTGAGTGGAACAAAACAAAGAAAGATTACTCACAGATTATCTGTTACTATTGCAAAGAAAAAGGTCACTTCAAGTCAGTTTGCCCTAAGAAGAAAGAAGAAAATCAAGAACTTAACAAGACTGAAACAGAAGGAGCTGATATTGCATTATATCTGCACGAAGAAGTCTTCCTTAATGAAGAGAGAGTGTTACCAAAGACACTTGAAGCAAGCAAGAAAGAAGAGGGAATGTGGTACCTAGACAATGGTGCAAGCAATCACATGACCGGTGAGAAGTCCTACTTTTCAGAGCTCAATGAACACGTAAAAGGAAGAGTAAAATTTGGAGATGGTTCGTGTGTGGAGATAAAAGGCAAAGGATCGATCCTCTTTGAAGCAAGAACAGGAGAACAGAAGCTATTAACTGATATATATTACATACCAGATTTGAAAAGTAATATTATCAGTTTGGGTCAAGCAACGGAACAAGGCTGCGATGTTAGAATGAAAGACAACTACCTAACGGTACGAGATCCAAGTGGGAGACTATTAACTAAAGTTTTAAGGGCTTCGAACCGACTTTATAAAGTCTTTCTCAAGGTTGGAAATCCTGTGTGTCTACTCACAAAGATCAAAGACGAACCGTGGAGATGGCATGCTAGGCTTGGTCACATCAGTTTCAAGACCATTCATAATATGGCAGCTCAAGATATGGTGCAAGGATTACCTCAGATTCAGGAAGTTAAGCAAATCTGTGACTCTTGCTTGGTAGGGAAGCAAACTCGACGGCCCTTTTCCTCCGCAACAACATATAGATCAGACCGAGCATTAGGACTATTGCACGCTGATCTTTGTGGTCCTATATCTCCTGCCACACCTTCCCATTACAGATATATTTTTGTGATAATAGATGACCACACAAGGTACATGTGGTCAATCTTGCTAAAAGAAAAGAGTGATTGTTTCGAAAGCTTTAAGAAGTTTAAGAACATGGTGGAGAAAGAAAACGATGGCAAGAAGATTCTGATGCTTCGTACGGACAGAGGAGGTGAGTTCACTTCCAAGGAATTTCAAGAGTTTTGCAATAAAGAAGGCATCAAACGTCAGTTAACAGCTCCTTACACACCACAACAAAACGGTGTGGTGGAAAGAAGAAACCGTACATTAATGGAGATGACGAGGAGTATGTTGAAATCAATGAAAGTTCCGAACTATTTGTGGGGAGAATCTGTCCGTCATGCAACATATCTTATCAATCGTGTGCCTACAAGAGCTCTAAAGAATCAAACACCGTATGAAAGATTGAAAGGAAGAAAGCCTAATGTTGGTCACATCAGGGTTTTTGGTTGTATAGCACACGCAAAAGTGGACTCTGTTCACTTAAGGAAGTTAGATGATCGCTCACAAACACTTGTGCATCTAGGCATTGAGCCTGGCTCAAAGGCTTATCGTCTCTACAATCCTAGTACTAAAAAGGTAGTAGTAAGCCGAGATGTAATTTTCGAAGAAGGACTAGCTTGGAATTGGAAGGGAGGTAACGATGAAAGCAAGACATCTGGTAGCTTTCAGATGACGTGGGGATCAACTCTTGATGAAGGAAGTGGTCCGTTTGTGGTTGGCTCACAACAAGAAGTAGAGGTTGCTGCAGAGAATGAATCAACAGCTGCTGCAGAAAACGAATCTACAACTGATGATGCAGAGCCAACACAAGAAGAAGAACAGATCACGACGCAAGATCCAAGACGATCAACACGCGAGAAGAAGTCTCCAAGCTATCTTGATGAATACATTCTACTTGCAGAGTTAGAATGTGAGATGTTACTTATGTCTATGAATGACGAACCTGCTAACTTTCAAGAAGCTAAAGGTGATAAGCGATGGACTAATGCTTGTGAAGACGAGATTGAGTCTATTTACAAGAATGATACATGGATGTTGATAGACAAGCCAGCCGGTGTAAAAATCATTGGTCTTAAGTGGGTTTTTAAGGTTAAGAGAAATCCAGACGGTTCTATCAACAAATTCAAGGCACGCCTTGTAGCAAAAGGCTATGTACAAGAACATGGGATAGATTTTGATGAAGTTTTTGCTCCAGTGGCTCGACTTGAGACTATAAGGTTGTTGATTGGTTTGGCTGCATCAAACAAGTGGGAGATTCATCATCTAGACGTCAAGACAGCTTTTCTACACGGAGAATTGAATGAAGACGTCTACGTATCCCAGCCTGAAGGATTTGAAAAGAAGGGAGAAGAACATAAAGTTTTCAAACTCTCAAAGGCTTTGTATGGATTAAAACAGGCTCCGCGTGCCTGGAACACTAAGCTCGATCAAATCCTGAAGAGATTAAAGTTCAAGAAGTTCACGAAAGAAAGCTCGGTGTATCGAAGAGAAGATGGTGACAAGCTGCTAATAGTAGCTATATATGTGGATGATCTTTTTGTCACTGGAAATTCTGTCAAAGGCATTAAAGATTTCAAGGTGGCGATGTCAAAACAGTTCGAGATGTCCGACCTAGGCATCTTGACCTACTATCTTGGATTGGAAGTGAAGCAGAGTCCACAAGGTATCATGATTAAACAAGAAGCATACGCTCTACGGATACTTAAGGAAGCAGGTATGGATGACTGCTACGCAAGTAATGTACCAATGGAATTTGGTCTGCAGTTTTCCAAGTCAATACAAGAACCGGAGATTGATGCTACGCTATATAGAAGGAGGATCGGATGCTTGAGATACTTGATGCACTCAAGACCAGACTTGGGTTTCGCTATAGGAATCCTAAGCAAGTATATGCATACACCACGGAAAGCTCATGGTGATGCATTAAAACAGGTTTTGAGGTATCTAAAAGGTACTCATGGCTTTGGTCTAATGTTTAAGCGTGGAGGATCCCAAAGACTCATCGGATACAGCGACAGTAGCCATAACACTGATCCAGATGATGGGAGAAGTACAACTGGTTATTTGTTCTGTCTTGGAGATACACCTATAACGTGGTGTTCTCAGAAACAAGACGTGGTGGCATTGTCGTCTTGTGAAGCTGAATTTATGGCAGCAACGGAAGCTGCGAAGCAAGCCATTTGGTTACAAGATATTTTGAGTGAGATCACCGGAAAGAAGGTTGAGAAGACGTTGATCCGTATTGACAACAAATCAGCCATACAACTCGCCAAGAATCCTGTGTTTCATCGTCGAAGTAAGCACATTCAGAAACGATATCACTACATAAGAGAGTGTGTTGAGAACAATCTCATAGACGTTGAACATGTTCCTGGTACTAAGCAACTTGTGGATATATTGACCAAAGCATTGGCAAAGATCAAGTTCAGAGAGATGAGGGAGCAGATTCAAGTTCAAGATCTAAGTGAAGATGTCATGAAGCTTAGAAGGGAGAATGTTGGATAAGCTTCAAGAGATAACTTAGGGAACAAGTTATTCATAAAAGATAAGTTTGAATAACTAAAGTCGGTTATGATTAGAATTAAGATAAGTTCCTAATTCATGTTGTAATAGGATTAAGCTAAGACTTCTATTATCTATATAAAGAGACTAATGTAAGATGATCTCAAGTAAGAAAGAAAGATAATAAAACGAGGTTACAGTTTTATTAACACAAGCTTTGCATAAACACATACGATCCTTGTTTCGACTAGACTCTCATTTACCTTGAACTATGTTTGACACTCATTTTCAGCATAACGAACTAGCTCTAATGGATCTCTGTCTATTATTCTAAAGAGTTTATCATTTCCGGCCTTCTAGATGTACCAGATTATCCATGGATAAAAATTCATGTTTGAATCTGGATTGATATATGTCGTTAAAAATGCATTATCATACTTCTTATATCACTAGAAGCTTTTTATCATATCTCAAATAATGATCTTGTTATTTACGACAAGCAAAATATCTAATATACAACACTTAAAAAGAATCATCAAACGCTTCCACAACATACAATTTCAGCTGCACTGCAATTAACCATAATAAGATTATACATGCATTATACTTATATTATTTTAAATCTGAAATGTGTAAAAAAATATTTACGCCTTTAGGCTAATTCCTTTCATTTGTGTTAATATTGTATTATTAAAAAGGGGAATAAGCCCCAAAAAAAAGATTAAAAAAAAAAGTCTCTTTGTAGCCTAATTGTGCAATATATATACTATTCTACAAACGATTATCTAAGATTAACGAGTTGGGTAATATATATTATAAGAAAGTGAGAAAGTTTAATAAATTTAAACAGTTATCTAATATCATTCTCAAGCTAATTGGAAGTTTATAAATTAACACATTGACAAGCAAAGATACACATCTTTAAGTGTCCTTGGATTATTCCTTACTTTGGAATTCAGACGAATTATACATCGTCACATTGCCATATTAGTAACAATACTTTATCTGCTCATCGAAACATCCAAATATATTCATTTTCTTAGCTCCTTAAATAAGATATTTCACATCTAAAATTATCACTTAGAGAAAAAGTGTTGTCCGATTATGCACTCACTACTAGTAGCTTTAGCTTTCGTGATCCACTATAAAGATAAGGCTTTCATCACTCATCAGCCTTATTCTAATACGTACGATATATATAGTCGTATATTAAACAAATTAACCAGCTCTATAAAATATCGATACGTACTTTTACTTAAATATTAATCATTTTGGCTTTCTGTTAGTGGTATCTACTCATTTGTATAATCATTTTCTTCAAAGCGCTTTATTTTTATACAAAAAATGTTGAGTCACTTTTGGCTATTGCCAAATATATTTTATAAAGTTTTATAAGGTAAAACTCTATAAATTAATGATGTTGAGACTTCAATATCTTATTAATTTGTAGAGTTATTAATTTACAAAAAAAAATTAAAGATCTATATATTTTAAATGATAATTTATGTAAAATATGAAGAGTATTTGATTTTATGGTATATGTGTTGACTAAATTTTATGAATACAAACTTTTATTTTTTTTAATTGATTAGTTGGTGTATATAGTAAATTTAAATACACTTTTAGTGTAAAATGACAAAATAATATCAATACATTTATAAATATTAAGAAACCTTAAAGAAAAACTTCATTGTAAATAAAATATATATAAAATTTATTGATTATATTTATATAAAAACTATATGTATTAATTATTAATCTATGTTTATAGTGAGACTATATATGTAAATAACTTTTTTTTACAAAAAATATTATTTTATCGAATTATGTGTTTTATTTACACTGGATTAACTCATGATCAATCAAATCTATTAATTTATAGTGCTTATTAAATTATAGAATATTAATTTATAGAGTTTTTACGATCTATTATATAAGGCAGTAAAGACCTTGAGTCCAAGCTCAAAAATCGATTTTTGAGCTTGGACTCGGCCAGCTGTGGAGTTAGCCGAGGCTTTTTCCTCGAGTCATGTCATGATTCTACAATCGAGGTCGGAATGGGATGCTAGCTGCGGCGGGTGGTCGTTGTTGCTATTCCGAGGAGTTATGCATCCGAAACTATTTACTACTAAGTTTTCCAGTGTTATAACAATTGGTTAACAATGCAAGGATATACAATGATGTCAATGAATATTCATTAACCAAGTGGGAAACACAATATGGATAATTACTTAATATTTTGGTATTATAAAGAGTAAATCCTTTATCAGAACTAGGGTTACACGCTAATCCAACCATACTATTACTACACATATCTCGCTACACACTTTTTGAATATAACTATTATTTAGAAATCAAAAATATACCTTGTAATTAAAATTCTCACCAAAAATAAAAAGAGAGAAAAACCTTACTTTTAGAACTGTAGAAAATGGAAATTATGTAGTGGCGAATCTAGAGAAAAAAAATTGATTGGGTGCAAGAAAAATATTAAATATTAATTGACGTATTTAATCAAATATTAAAATAATTAATATGTTAAATTTATTATTTACATCAAATAAAATTATACTAAATCTTCTAAAGAAAAAACAGTTAAAAGATAGTTATGAAATATATATAGTATAGAAACATGCATATACTGGTTACTCAACCTTAGTTATCAAATATTTTGGCTTTTTGTATTTCAAAATCCATACATTAACGAATATATAAATTGCAAGAAATTTATCTTTGTTATTAACCCGAATGTACACTATTACTACACATACGTGTGTGTTTGGTGAAGACATTAATACAAATGGGCATGACTTTTTCTTTAACAACTAAGGGCATGACTAACAACCTCATGGACCAAAATTGTTTAATACACAACCTCAAGTCAGTTGTTCTTCTTGTCACAAGCAGCTAAAAGTGTGTTTTAGAAGAGCATGTGACGGGTTGGAAACTCATAAGATTAATTAGTTTTTTAAACTTTTTCACTTTTATTGTTAGGGTCAAAACAGTAATTTCTTCACATTACATAAATAATTGGTAATTTTAAACGTGGTGGAGGCAAGAGTGGTTCTCAGCATAATTAAATAAAATATTAGTTTAAGATCTTTAAAAAAATTCAAAAAATTTATATTGGAATTTTTTTTTTAACAAATTTTACTAAATTGTTTAGTGCCTCCATAATCTCAATACGACCTCTGATGAAGAAGGAAGATAGGTTTATAGAGAACCGCCGTATTGATATTTTCTTTTTTGAATACCACAAAGTAGTAATAATAATATTACTTGCCGCCTTATGGAATCCCATGCACATTTGACGTGAGAGAAAGTTGTTCTACCGTATAACGCCACCGATCAGGTCCACCTTGCCACGGTGAGTCTCTAATGAGCGTTTGCTCGGCCGCCTAGTCGGCCACGTGCGCACGTTTGTATAGGTTACATACATTCACAACACATTACGAAGGCTATCTCGCTTCTAACGTTAAGCCCAAGAGGTAAAGGAAGCTATGGGCTTGTTAGCCTAATAACTTACTTGCAGATATTCATTAATTTTATACGGCCTCATCCAACCCATTTGCATTTAAATTAAAATATTAATTTGATAATCTAATATAATTTTGGAAGTTTATTTGATTTAATGAGTTGATGTCTGAATTTCAAATTCCAAAGAAATTGAATTATGCATATTATTAAAGAAAAGATTGACATGAGATTTTTAATATGATATAAAGAATTGTTAGACGTAAATCTCATAAAACGGTTCAAAATAATATAGTAAGATATGATTTTTTTTATTATTATTATTTTGGAGCTTGTTAGACAACCCTAGAGTCTCTCCCCCCAACCCCTCTTACCCTAATTTCAAGCGGCCGTCAATCTGTTTTCTGGTGACCGGAGCTCTCTAGCTCCGGTCGCCACCCCCGTCTGTCATGTGTTCGAGCCTCTCCCTTAGCTTCCTTGCCGTTTTCTCCTCTTCTTTGTGTGGTGCTGCTGGATTTTCACTATATTTCAGTGAATCTAATCGAGTGCTACATGGGTGTGTAGCCTCTCTGGAGCACCGACGAAGAGTAGTTTTCTTTAAGGAGCTTAAGGGGCCTTCGGATTTCGGTCTCTGCTTTCAATCGGAGCAGATCTGGGTCAGATCTGACCTTGCCTTCGCCGGAAAGGATGGTGAAGCGTCGCTGCCTCTGCCTCCCCTCATCGGCACTGGCTTGTACCCGTGTGTATTGCTGGTCTTGTTTTCTCAAGGTCTCGTCAGAGCTTCTCTTCTCCGTTTTGGAGTAACGACGGTGCCAAGGCTCACCGCTCCGAGAACCTCTGTTCCTTAGGTCGTGAGACGTCAACCATAGCGTGCCATCGAAGAATGATTGGCTCTCCTTGCTGCTCTCGATGTCGACTCCTAAGGGTTTGAGGACAACCCTATGGTGACGTCACTTGCTCTCAAGGCGAAGTCTTCTTTCTTGGTTGAGTCGCTTGATTTCAAGGAGATTCACTCTCCTTCCCTGCTTCACTTCCCTTCTTCCAAGCTCCCACAGAAACTTCTTTGTCTCCTTGATGTCTCCGCCGCATCCTCTGTGTCGTGTAGCCGGATGGGGAGCTGTATTTACCGGCTGCGCTTGACCGTAACTTGTGCTATTCACTTCCCTCGGCGTTGCATTAGGTCTCCATTTTGGTTTTCTGCTGTGCTAGCTTGGGCCTGTTTGTTCAGCTTATTCCTCCTCCAGTGGAGCTCCGGAGCGGGAGCCAGCCGCCTCTGTCGATGCCTGCTTGAGCCACCTCGGTGAGTGCTTGTCTGAACTGGCCTATAGCTATTCTCTTGACGGTCCGGTTAACGCTAGTTGTCAAGAAGCTCTTGGTTCGGGAATTTAATATTGATGTCTCTTGTCCTATAATTGTCTATTGACTTCAAAGTTCACCATCGTTGGCAAGCTTTGAGTTAATCCTTGTGTCTTTGGAGTTTTATTTAACTTTTTGCGGCTCTAAAGATTCAAAATGGCTGTAAAGCAGAATCTGGTTGCGATTTTGGTTGTAACCAAGCCTTCATTTTGATTAATGATATTTACAATTTAGCAAAAAAAAAAAGATATGATTTTTTATAAAACATGTAGAATTATGGTTGAAGAATCGTTTATTTAATATTTTTCATCATTTGTAATACCATGATTAATCAGCGTTAAAAATGAATGCATGTGAAACAAGTTTCATCTAAATTTTTATAATGAAAAATAAACAAAATAATATATTTTCTAACAACTCTTCTGTTTTGAAAAGAAAAATTACTTCTTTAATGTTTGCATTTAAGTTTACAACTAGTAATTATATTTTGTTTAAGACGACGTCTGTAAGATTGTGAAATTGAGTATTATATAAAAAAGCTCCGATCGCTCTCTATGTGATAAATGTAGATATATAAGAATGTTGTTTCGAATTTATTGTTTAAATTTAAATTCTTATGTTTTCATGTTCAATTTGAACATTTTAAAAGTCCAACCACACTGATTATAAAATTATAAGGGTAAATTTTCGTACGTCCTTTTTCCGAGATCTCGTTCGCAAATGCAAATACATTCTCGATAGGGAGGAAGCTTGGTAGTAACTTGTTTGATACTTCATTTTACCAGGAACTAGTCTTTAGGTTGGCAGGAACAATTAAATGGAGAAAAATAGAATGTCTTGGTTGTATCCAAGGTAGAAAATAAAAAACACTACTCCATTTGGTTGAATCCCCACGTGAAAAATTAAAATGGAATGAACGACCGACCACAATTTTGTTTTTATTTTAATTTGTTGACCATTGTTATGTTTAAGAGTGGGCAAAGATCAAATATTACCGTAATTTTCAGTATTTTTGATTTGTTTCGCATTTTACGAATATCTAATTTTTTAACTATCTTTGATTCGGAAAACTAAGATATCCGGTTTTCCGGATATCCAAAAAATTAACAAATATTTACAAATATTTACGGATATTTATGAATATTTCATCCAATTTGTTCAATACAAATAAATTTACAAAAACTATAAAGGTTATTTATTTTTAATATTTTCCACGCAATATAAAATAAAAAGTAAAATTAATGAAACTATATGTTTAATAAAAATAATATTAATAAAAAATTCTTATAAAATACTACTTTCCTTTCAATTTATATGTCATTGTAGAGAAAAATTTTCGTTTCAAAATAAGTGTTGTTTTATAGTTTCAATGCAAAATTTATTAATTTTATATGTTATTCTATTTTTTTTATTGGTTGAAATGTGGTTAGATGTATAAGTAATTGTGTTTTATCTAGAAAATATGTAAAATTAAATGTTTTCTTAATCTGTGTGCACAAATCCAAAACGACAAGTAAACTGGAACGGATGGAGTACTTTTTTAGGAAAATTGTAGTTTTCTAATAAGATTTTATATATTTTCTTAATTTAATATTTTATATTTAATTTATAAACTAAAATTAAAAATTATATGTTAAAATAATAAACATATGAGATTATACATTTAAAATTATATATTTAATTATAGATATGCATATATTTTTATAATAGACAGTATGGAGCAGATATCCATCTCTAAATGTTTTAAAATTTGTATTTGCTTTATTTTTAACGAATATTAATTTTTAGTATTTAATTTGCCTCGAATACTTATGGATATCCAGATTTTTCGAATCGAATCAAAACGAATAACGAATCAAATCAAAAAATGCTCAGCTCTAATTATGTCAGCCTTGATATTTCGTCATACCATTTAAAACAATGTTTACTTAAAAGTGATTTCACTATACTCTGGAATGTTAAAACAAAAAAACTACACTATACACACAACAACACTTTGTTCGATAAATTCTGATATAAACATGTGCTTGTATTCACTATAAAAACATCACGTTATAATTTTCAATCAAACGCGATGTTGCCAGTGGAAAATTTCAAGTAGTGATATGAGAATCTATGCTAGTGACCAAGTCTTTGGATTTACATGTTCTCGTTGTTAGTCCATGTTGACCACCATATCAAGCTTAAATCAGATCAAAATTCAAATTATCTTAGGTTAGTCTCGTTACCTTTTTCAACTCATATATATATTATTAAAAAAAAAATTGGAAGTTGCCGTTGAATAAATTATACTTAGAGAAATATCCCACATGTTAAGAGTCGATAGTCTAATTCTCCTTGTTATAATGTATCGTCTTATTGTGTTCAATGAAATCCAAACAAGTAGACAAGTTATCGGATTGTTCGTCTCATTTTCCCTTTTAAAAGCGTTAATAATACAGCCAACTAACGGAACACAACCAACTAACATAAAACAAAACAGAAAAACTACAAAGAAAATAGTTTTTTTTTTTTGTTAAAAAAAAAAAAAAAAAAAAAAAAATAGTTGAGTAATCCAGATCGTTTTGATCTCAGATGATACAACATTGTTTCTATTCATTATTTAGGTTATTTCTTGACCGAAGTAGATAGCATTTAAAGCTACAAAAGATGTACTTATCATCCACATTCATTGAAGAAGAGATATACCACCCAAAATCCAAAATCTGAAGAAAACAAATGTGAGATGTCTGTGTATTATTAACAAGCTGTGTATTGATAAATCTCAGTCAGGCGTATGAGAGGGCCGTTAGTGGAAGATAATATTTGGATTTATAAGCGTATCTATGTCCAGCGACTAACCGTATACAATTACATAATGCAGCTGATGAAAGATACATCTTAATCCATCTCATCACACAAAATCTCTCCAAGGGACCACACTGATCCATTGTCCGTGAACTCCCTGTCATGATAAAAAAAAGTCAAAGTGATAACCCTTTTGTGGATCAAAACCTTTTTCCTTCGAGCAAGAGATAATCATGAAATGCAAAAAGAATTCTAGACCAAGAGTCAGTGGGTCGGATGGTACATATGGCCTTCAAAGATTCCTAAAGATCTTAGTTCGAATCGATTGTCATTCAGATTACTCTAGTTTGTGGCCACATAGATATGGACTAATGTTTTTTCGGCCATTTGAATACCCGGAGAAAGGGTCCATCCGTGGACTACACCTCTCCTGTGAAGATAGTTTAAACCTCGGTCCGAAATACCCCATGTTATTAGAAATTCTAAATGATTGTAAAAAAACAGAAGAAGTATGAATTCACTTCATTGTGGCCCGCCGCACCAAAACAAAACAGCCATATATATACACCTAAAAGTTTATTTTATTGTTAGGGGCTTTGTAGAGGCCATGTAGGTGGAAACATTCGGCCTCTTCCGTGGCCGTGTGGATGATTCTGTTATAACTTAACCTGTAAATTTGTTGACCGAAACGTAATAAAATTGTGCATTTTCTGTCTGTGTTTGAAAACATTCGAGACTGTATCGTCCCTCGACTTGAACCAGTGTCGAGGTCCACGGAAACAAGTTGAAAACGACTAGACATTTAAAATCGTTGGTTTCATATTTGTAGTCAAAGTTAGGTGTGAAGAGGACCATAGGTGCCGTCTCGGTTAGTCAACTTCATTTGGCATTTTTAAAATCTTATAACTGCATTAAAACGCTGCTAACAACGGCCGCTTGTCTCGATATACTGTACTACTGACCTTATTAAATTAGATCACTTAACGTAGTTATGCGTCCGATAATTTGGATTACTCATATTGACCACTTTTTAATTATAGAAACAATACATTACAGTTTTTTGTCTTTCGGCAGTTATTTAAGTATATGTATCTTGCATGCACACAAATTATATTAATTCACGCAATAAATTTATTTATTAGAGGTTGAATAATTAGCCTAGTTCAAAATACAAACATTAGGTCTAACAATGACATGATTATATTACACACTAGAGTAAACCCGCCCTACGGGCGGGCGAATGTATAAACTAATAATACAAATTTATTTAAAAATTTTACTTTAATTTTAATTATAAATTCCAATAAGGTTCATAATTTTTATACAACAATGTTAACTATTTATTTTAAAATTTATTTTAAAAATTGTTAATGTTTCAAATTATAATACAAAAATAAAGTATCATTATTTATTTTTTCTTAATTTTTATTTTAGTTTAATTATACCAATGAAACGTATAGATTTTTTAATTACAAAACACTGTAAAAATTATATATTTATTTTAATATTATTTTTTTATATATAGGTATTTTAAATTTTGATTTCTTCAATTTCTCTTATTATAGCTATTAAATTTTTCGGTAAACTTTTTTTGATGTTATAATACTTACGCTAATTTTGTTGCGGCTAACTAAATTTCACAATATAAATTTAAAATTTAGTGGGCTATTTTTATTTTGGCAGTGTGAATATTTTTATTGTTATGTAAAGATGTGAACATTATAGGTGATTTATTTATTACATTGAATCTCTTTATTCTTTGAATACTAAAAACTGATTGTATTTTACATATTTGATTGGATACAGTAGCTTAGATTTGCGGTTTTTATCATTTTTTTACAATTTTTATTCATGCAAAATTATTATATTTATTACTTTCCAACTATTTTGAATCATAGTTTTAATTAAATATTAGTTATTTGTTGTTCTTTTATTTTAATAATCTCCTGTTAATATTGTTAACTTGACTTTATACCTGAAAAAGGGAAAAAGTTTGTGAGATTAAATTATTTTTCTTTATAATCTTATTTCAATTTGGTTTGATACAACTTAAAAGCAATATCGTATATGAATTCTTCTATTTGTTGTTCTTATGAATTTTCACATTTATTCTTGAAATTATGTGTTATGAAATATTTTATGTACTTCAATAATTTTGTTGTTATACTTTTTATATCTCGTTAGTTTTAGTTTTCTTACAGTTTCTTACAGTTTTCTGATTACATATTAATCATGGTTTTGAAAATCGGATCAGACCGGCCGGTTGGATCGCTCCGAACGTGACTCGTTGAAGAAGTCGAGTCGGTTCGGTTTAAAACCCAAGTTTAAAAAACTGGTAAAACTGGTTAAAAGCGGCAAAAGCAGTGACCGGGGTTAATTTCAAAACCCGGTCCTAAAAAATCAACATATAGTTCCCAATTGTTATTAAAATTTAATATTTCATAATCATTGTTTAATTAGTTATCTATTAAATTTTATTTCCTTAAGAAAAATGTATTAAACAATATTTTAGTTCTCATATATTGCTCTTATCTTATTTGCTTTATTTATACATTTGGGAATTTATTTAATAAATAAATAAATACGGTAATTTTTATCAAGTTTAATTTACATAATAGTCATTTGTTTTTTGTATATATAGTTAATGTTTGTTATTTATTTTTCTAGTTAATAAAATAGAACATACAACGCATTATATCTAGAAATACTTTCTTTTACGTCTATATAGTGTAAATATATGATTATATATATATATATATATATATATATATATATATATATATATATATATATATATATATTAATTCTTAAAAACAGAAACCCCGGTTCGAACGATTAAACTGGTTCAACCAGTAACTATACCGAGTCGCTATCCGATCCGGTTTTCAAAACATTGTATTAATCATTGGTTGTGATTTCATGCTATTCAGTCTTTTTATATTCTTTTATAAGTCTAGGTTCAATGAAACAAACAAAGTTCAATTTCTTGCAAGTGAAGCTTGTTGTTACTGGCCATCAAGGGACCAGCTTGGCTCTAAACCAAATCAGGTATCTTGCCCTTACTATGGTTGATAAAGGATTAGCACCTATGATGATGATAAATTGACCTTCATTACATTTACCCGAAGCTACATATGTAATTTGTAAAACTTTGTTTAAAAAGCCTTTGGAGTAGTAGTGAGAACAATAAAAAAGAATCATGTTTAAATTCTTCATTGTGATTCTGAGTTTTGTATTGGCTTATCATCAGACTGTTCTGCTTCCACCCAGTTTACAACTTGGAAAATCAGAGACTGAGGAACTTTGTTAACATCTGCATCACCCATGTCGTTACACTTCTCATTCTCTTCTCCAGAGCTATTTTCATAAACCTTATGAACCAATTTGCAGCTTCTTTCTCTATCTCTTTAGTCAACTTCGTTGTGTTTCCTAACCCGGAAGGAGGAGCTACTGATGGGTTCTTGTTCTCATCGTTTGATCTCATATACTTATAGTTTGTTGTTGATTTGGAGCAAAATTTTTAAAGCTTACCATAAATATATTAATATAACTGATTTATTAATTCTTATTTTTAATAAATTGTTTTGTTTATGATACAAAATGATAATGGTTGTTCATGTCAATTTCAATTTAATTACATGTATCTAAATTAGAAATTATGTATGATTGTTCATGTTCTTTTCACTTTATTTACATGTTTAACATTAGAAATTATGTATAAATTTTAATATTTACTTACAATCAATTCTATATATATATTAGAATAAATACTAAAATAACATATATGTAAATGTAGATAATTATATTGATTAACAAAATGATATAAATTTTGATAATTTAAATTGTAAGTATATTTATATAACAAAAATTATAAATTTTATTATCTGTTAAATTATGTTAAAATAATTATTCTTAATTTAAAAATTTAATTGATTTGTGTTTAATTAGCTTTAATTACAAATATTTATGGACTGTTTAAATTGTGCTACTATATTTAGTTTAAATAATAAGAATTTGAAAAGTTTAGTACTATTCATTAATATTTAAAAAACTATAGAAGTTTAAATAATAAGAATTTGAAAAATTTAGGATCATTCATTAATATTTAAAAATTCAGTATCATTCAATAATATTTAAAAAATTATGCTTATGTATCAAGTTTATAGACACCCCAATTGATGAAGTGGCTTAAGGAGAAGAGATAAAACACTTCTTTACATAGATAGATTCAAAAATCTCTACCAACCCTAACATTTTTTTTCAAATTTGAAAAATACTCCCCTATAAAATGTAAACAAAATAATAAAATTAGCTATGACAAATGACATTGACTTTAGAAAATGCTTTTCTACTGGCGTAAGTAAAAGAGGTGAGATCAGAGAAGCCAGAAGAGAGACACTGAGAGCAAGGTTTCATTGTTGTGTAGTCATTTGTCTCTAGCATCCCATTTTTCAAAATACTCTTCTCTCTCCTCTCTTCTTCATTTTACTTTCTATAAAATCCAAACTCATAAAAATGTCTGTCCATCAAATCACTTCCCTCATAACTCTCCCAATAACTCTCACTTCGTGGTCTCTTCCTCTATTTTCTTTCCATCACTTCCAACAAGTAAAGAAACAAAACTAACAAAAAGGATGAGTTCAAGAGTGTTCAGAGCAACACCAGATAGCAACTATTTGGACCCCAGGAGATCTAGAGACCAACAAGACACCAGTCCCGACCGGAACCGGATCTGGACCGAGCCTCGTAATAAACCGACTGTTAACCGGGAAAGTTCCCGTCGTCTATTATCTCTGCCGGAACGGTCAGCTCGACCATCCTCATTTCATGGAAGTCACTCTCTCTTCTAGCGATGGTCTCTACCTCAAAGGTAATAATTTCGACTTTTTTGAGAACTCTTTTGAAAAATGTTACATCTTTTCTTGATCTATAACTGAAAAAAATTATTTTTAAAAAACAAACAAGAAAGTTGCTTTTTTGAGTTCAAAAGGTTTTGAAACTCTCTGTTCTCTTTTGTCTGTTTACTCTTTATTATCATTACAGGAACATAACAGTGATAAAGGCGGCAACTTTTCGAATTGTATCTTCAAAATTTCTCGTAAAGTTTAAAACTTTTAATCTTATTCCAACTATTTTATATCAGATGTGATAAGCCGCTTGAATGATCTTAGAGGGAAAGGCATGGCAAGTCTCTACTCTTGGTCTTCCAAAAGGTAAATCTTTCTCCTCCACCGTCCAATCTATTAATCTTCTTAACACTTTTTTGTTTTGTTTCAGGAGCTACAAAAATGGATTTGTGTGGCACGACTTATCTGAGGAAGACTTCATCTTCCCCGTTCAAGGTCAAGAGTATGTACTCAAAGGCTCCGAGGTTCTTGAATCTTGTCTTCTCTCTAACCCTAGAAGCCTCCTCGGAACAACGTCATTTAGGGACACAACATCTGATAAAAACTCCGGCGATGATATCGCGCCGGTGAGTCGCCGGAGAAACCAGTCGTGGAGCTCTATCGATCTCAGCGAGCACAAGGTGTACAAAGCAACCGAGTCAACCGCCGAGTCGACTCGTAGACTCGGCGCGGACGCCTCTACGCAGACAGAGGATAGACGGCGGAGGAGAAAACCGGCGAAGGAGGAGGTAGAGAGTCCGGCGAGTTACGAGAATCAGAGCGTTGAGCTGAGCAGAGACGAGGTTTCTCCTCCACCGTCGGATTCGAGCCCCGAGACTTTAGAGAATCTGATCAAAGCAGATGGACGGCTGGATATTGCGCCAAAACGAGGGCACTAACGATCATCGTCGGACGGTGGAGAGCTTATCGAGCGGGAGGATGAGAGCTTCGGCTTTGTTAATGCAGCTGTTATCGTGCGGTACGATGTCGTTTAAAGAGTGTGGGCCTGTTTTGTTGAAAGACCATGGGTGTACGGTAACGCGAGGAGCAGGGGATAATGGTCTGGAGAGGGCAGAGAAGGAATTAGAGAGTTTTGGGAGGGTAAAATTGGAAGATAAGGAGTATTTTAGTGGGAGTTTGATTGAGAGCAAGAAGGAGCTTGTTCCTGCTTTGCAAAGATCTTCTTCTTACAATGTTGACAGGTAAAAAATAAAAAAAAACAAATTTATGGATTTGGAAAACGTCTAGCAGTTCATTTGCCTTTATATGAAACGGCACGTAGTTTGCTTCGTTTTGTTAATAATTGGTTATGGCGTGGGTTGATTGAAGAACTGAAAATGTTAAAAAGTACTAAAGTACGTTATGGTGTGTCTTTCAAACGTGTCTTCATAGTTTTTAATATAAATATAAAATATATTGGTAATAATATTTCAATATTTGATTCATGTATTAGGGAGTTCAAGAATGGGACCAATGACGGAGGAAGGATGAAGAAGAGACGGTTCAAGCTAGGTGTATTCCGAGGAAACCAAAGTCGGTGGGCTCTAAGGAACAATGTGTCCACCAGTAACAAAAATAACTGCACGAGTGTCTGATGAGGAAGCTAAGAAAGGAAGAATAGGGAATGATGAGTAGTTGTAAGCATTGTGATATGTGTAGGTAACTATTTAAAATTGCCTATGAGTTCAAAAAGTTAAAGAGTAAACGTGATGGGTACATATAAAAACCTTGTAGTTTGAGCCTAAGTGTACTTTGAGGTTAATTTCAGACTCGTTCTATTTTACCTTATAGTTATTGGGAATCTCGGCTTATAACTCTCAGTTTCCACTCATAACCTCTATTCACACGAAGTAATACTGAATGGTTATAGGAAGCTTTGTTCGATTGATAGAATTCTCTGGTAGTGATAAAATGACTCTTAAGTTCTTACTATAGTATGTCAAAAGTAATTAAAAAAATATTACTAGTGTTTTAAAAATCGATGTAGACATTGTTTAGTATGCCACGTCTAGTCGATATCAAATATGTATAAAACGATTTTCATAAGGATGATAAAGGCTTAAATAGTAATCTTGATAAACGATTTGTTGAATACTGGAAATTATGAACAAGTAATACAACTATAATATGGAATAAATGGAGTAAAACAACTATAGTATGGAATAAAATGGAGAATTTCTCAGAGAGAATTAGATTCATCTAAAGATAGCTAGGTGTATAACTAAGTATTGATTCCTGTGGCGTAGTT